>QRFJ01000174.1:445477-469155 GCA_006176705.1 Cocos nucifera | reverse complement strand
ATCGATCTCAACTTATTCTCTCTCTTTGCCATTGGAAGCAGAACTGCCCTACTTACCTGGCCACCCTGAAGAACAAGAAGGAAGGTCCTTTTGGAGGTATGCTCGTCATTAAGCCTAACCTTATGATTTCTTCTGCATCCAGTTGGGTGCTTGACTCTGGTTCTAGTGCTCATCTGTGCACTTCCATGTAGGGTCTTGAGGATAGCAGGAGGCTGAGGGATGGAGACATGATCCTATGCATCGATAATGGAGCAAGAGTTGCTATAGTAGCCGTGGAAACATACCCTCTTCGATTACCATCTGGTTTAGACTTAATTTTGAAAGACCATTATTATATGCCTGCAGTTAGCAGGAATTTGATTTCTGTTTCATGCTTAGCACTAGAAGGCTATGTGATTACCTTCTTTAAGGACCATTGTAACATTCTTTATGAAAAAAATAAAATTTTAAATGGTTTTCTTATTAACGGTCTTTATCAGCTACATATTGATGTACCTGTTCTAACTATCAAGCAAAATGTGAATGCCAAATGACTTAGGGATAGTCCAAATGATAGGTATCTATGGCACCTAAGATTAGATCATATAGCAGAAGATAGGATCAACAAATTGAAGAAAAATGGGCTGTTGAGTCCATTGACTTTCGAGTCATATCCAACTTATGAATCTTGTCTTCAAGACAAAATGACTAAACTTCCTCTTGTAGGACATGGAAAAAGGGCCACAGATCTCCTTGCCCTAGTACATATTGATGTGTGCGGCCCATTTGATGTGCCGGCTAGAGGCAATTTTGTCTACTTCATTATCTTTATTGATGATCTATCTAGGTATGGGTATGTGTATCTTATGAGACACAAGTCTGAAGCTTTTGAAAAGTTCAAAGAATTAAGACATGAAGTAGAAAAACAAACTGGAAAATCCATTAAGGTTCTTCGATTAGATTGAGGAGGTGAATACCTTAGCCAAAAATTCCTAAACTATCTCAAGAAAAATGGCATACTCTCTCAATGGACTTCATCAGGAACACCTCAACTCAACGGGGTTTCAGAATGAAGAAATCAGACTCTATTGGATATGGTCCGATCCATGATGAGACTCACAGACCTCCCTGATTTTCTTTGGGGACACTCATTGTTAACTTCAATTTATCTATTGAATAGGGTTCTCTCTAAAAGCATTCCTACCACACCGTATGAGATATGGCATGGTAAGAAACCAAGTCTGAGTCATCTCAGAATTTAAGATTGTCCGGCTCATGTCAAAAGACAACAAGTGGATAAGTTAGAGTTTACGTCCTTTAGAGCTCGATTCATAGGATATCCTAAAGAGTCATTAGGATACTATTTTTACATTCCAGAAGACCACAATGTGATTGTGAGTCGACATGCCATCTTTCTTAAAAAATAATTTATTCAAGATAGCAGCATTGGAAAGTAGATTAAGCTTGATGAGAAAGTCTCACAAGTACAATGAGCTAAGGACCAATTGGAACCAAATCAGGTTGACCCAATAAGAACACTACCTCCTCCACCTCATAGATCGGAAAGAGTTTCCCATCCCCCTGAAAGATACTTAGGTATTATTTCAGAGAAAGTAGAGAAAATGTTCCTCATAGGTATTGGTGCTCATGGTGATGATCCCAAAACCTACAACGAGGCGATATCAGATATCGACTCTGAGAGATAGCTAGAGGCAATGCAGTCAGAAATTGACTCGATGCACTCAAACCAAGTCTGAACCTTGGTAGATCCACCGGAAGGTATAGTACCTATTGGGTGTAAATGGATCTTCAAGAGAAAGATTGGTGCAGATGGAAATGTGGAGACATTCAAGGCTAGACTAGTGGCAAAAGGTTATAGTCAATGTGAAGGCATTGACTATCAGGATACCTTTTTTCCAGTGGCTATGCTAAAATCCATCCGCACATTGCTTGCCGTTGTAGCATATTTCGATTATGAAATATGACAAATGGACGTGAAAACAGCATTCCTAAATGGATATCTTGAGGAAGATATCTATATGGAACAGCCACTAGGTTTCACATCCAGTGATACTGATCACAAGGTTTGCAAGCTACAAAAGTCCATATATGGACTTAAGCAAGCATCTCGAAGCTGGAACACTCATTTCAATGATGTGATCAAAATATTTGATTTTATCAAAAATGAAGAGGAATCGTGTGTCTTCAAAAAGATCAGTGGGAGCACTGTTGTCTTTCTCGTACTATACGTGGATGACATCCTCCTTATTGACAATGATATTCCCATGATGATAACAATCAAAATATGGTTGTCCAAGAAATTCTCCATGAAAGACCTAGGTGAAGCATCCTTTATTCTAGGAATTAAGGTCTATAGGGATAGACCGAATAGGATGCTAGGACTTTCATAGAAGATGTACATAGAGGAAGTACTAAAGAGGTTTTGTATGTAAAACTCTAAGAGGAGATTAATACCCTTCAGACATGGTATTCATCTTTCCAAGAAGATGTGCCCTAGCACACCTGAGGAAATAGAATGCATGAGCAAGATCCCTTATGCTTCTATAATAGGAAGCCTCATGTATGCCATGCTATGTACACGACCTGATATAGCCCATGCTATGAGTGTCACAAGCAGATATTAGTCAAATCCAGGTGAAAAACACTGGACATCTATGAAATGTATCCTTAAGTACTTGAGAAAAACTAAGGATATGATGTTGATCTTTGGTAACAGAGAACTCCAAGTCCATGGACATACAGATTCGGATTTTATGTCCGACGTAGATGATCGAAAGTTGACATCTGGGAGTCTATTTTTGTGCAATGGTGGTGCTGTCAGCTGGAAGAGTTCCAAGCAAACCGTGATAGCAGATTCCACTATGGAAGCAGAATTTATTGCTGCATCAGAGGCTGCGAAGGAAGCATTCTGGTATAAGAAGTTTGCTGCAGAAATTAGAGTAATACCATCAGGTCCATTCCTCTATACTGCGACAACAATGGCACCATAGCCCTTGCTAAGGAGCCAAGGTCTCACCAAAAATTCAAGCACATTGAGTGGCGATACCACCTCATCCATGATTACCTCGAGAAGGGTTATGTTGAGGTCAAGAGAGTCGACTCCCCAGATAATGTGGCAGACCCGCTTACAAAGCCATTGGGCCAGTAGAAGATCGAAGCCCACCTTGAAAAGATGGGATTTAGACTTATAGCCAATTGGCTTTAGGATAAGTGGGAGATTGTTAGATATACATGCCCTAAAAGCCAGAATTGGCTGACACTTGTAATACACTTCTAAGGGCAAAATTATAATTTTGACTAAAATCAATAAAATAGGTTATTTTCTATCACATTTGTGTATTTAGTATCTGTGATACATCCTTTGAGTTAATGGTAATGATAATTCATATTTTCAAGAGTTGAAAATTTAAGACATAAATAATCATTATTAACTCATAAAATGCTCCCGACCATAGGATCATCATGAGGATGGAGATTGATCCAGATGGTTGGTGTACAATCGCTTCTCTTTAGTAGATGAGTCTTGAGTCTACGGTGTGGAGACATCGGAGCGAGAGTATAGGTACTCATTAGAGAACGAGGGTACTGAGCGTGACCACCTCGAGTAGTCATTAGGAAGTCTACCTTCTCATCAATGACTGACTCGATGCTGCAGTAGTGTGTCTGATTCTTTGACCTGAGGAGCATCGGCAGTTCACCTTAAGGGTGTTATAGTTTGACTACACCATTTCTCGATCTCCTAGCCATACGGAATCCTGAGGTGTATGTTGGCTATAGCATGTTCATTGTAGGAACTGGATTGCATCAAGATGGAATCTATCTACCTCGGTGGTAGAGGAGCAGCCCTATGATGATCATGAGAATCAAGTCCAGAAGCCCATGACTATGGCAGAGTGAAATAATAGAAAGAGTTTTTATTTAGGTTTTCACATTGAACTTGAATTGAATGATTACATCATATGACAGAGACTAGGGTTTGACGAGTTCACCTTAACCCTAATCTAATTGGGACTCAAGATAGAAGAACTTAATCACACAGGTAGCTGCACCAAGAGGTTTGCATTCAGCTCTGATGGGTTTCTACCACATACTGTTAGGTATTACTGGTGGATTTTGGGAGCAATTAGAATGATTTAGATGATTGATCATTCTAGCTGTTCGAATCAGAAGAGTTTTGATCCATCGAAAGGAGTTTCGATGATGTCGATGATAGAGATCATGACATATCCCATTACCATATAGAACTGAACCTAACTGGATCACACAAACAAGAGTTTGAATCTGGTGATCATCAATTGAGCTGATCTAGTTCAATTGATCTGAATGAAATTCAATTAAGTTTAAGAAAATCGTGCTAGCACTCGATTGAACCTAACGTTCTTCTTTTACTATCATAAATAGTTGTCCGAACTGAGCCAAAGGAGTTTGTGCTCGATTAGAGGCCTTCACCTGGTTTGACTGGAGACTGTTCAGATTAGAAAAGGGTTGTCTTATTTTGTAAGACAATACCTACCATTTTTTATCACCTACCATTTCTCGTCCTTTGACTTTGGTCAAAAGTTGACCTTTGATTAGTCAAATGTTGACCATTGATATTTTGACATATGTCCACGTGTCACGCACCTATTGAAGAGCTGGTGGGGGCTTGTCCCCCTACCAGAACTTGGCAAGAAGGAGGGTGCACGCCACCATTAGCGTGTGCCCAAGCTGGAGGCGCCCAAGAGTCCCTATTGAATAGGGACTCCATCTCCTTTTTGAATTCTGATTAGACTTCTCCTAAGAACCAAGTTTGACTGATCATAGGTGCCATCTAAGGAGGAATCCAAGGGACTCTATTCTCACCAATCAAATTTAGATCTGATTTCATAAAGGATTGTGATTGGTTAGAAAGAAGAGGTGTTGGATCATGCATAGTCTATAAATAAGATCCTGCGCCCAACTTAAGGAGTATTTGAGAAAAGAGTTCTCCATGCCCAAGGCTTCCTCCCTCTTCCTCCTCCATGCCAAGTTCTACTTCTCCCTCTCCTCTCCATATCCAAAAGGAATTTGGTTCTTGGTTGGTGCAATCCAGATGAGAGAAAGGCGATAGAAAACTAGAAGGCTGTGCTGCTGTAAAGGACAACTGCTGATCTTCGAAAGGTGTTTTGAAGATCCTCCAGATTAGATCCAGATCTAATTTTTTAGAGACATGATAGAGAAGAAGAGGATCTCTAGATCTAGTCAGAGTGGATACTGAGAGAGTCCAAGCACTTGCATGGCTAGATTCAGAATCTTTCGCTGCTTACAGGATCATCAATGGATAATAGGATTACCCTACATCAAGGTAAATTAAATTTAATTTAATTTATCTAGATTTTATTTTTATTATTAGAATAATAAGGATCAAATCTAAAATATCTCAGATCTGATTAGGATCAAAGAGACAAAATTTTAAAATATATCTCTTGATCCAATCAGATCTGAACGAATCTGGTCTAAAAAATCAAAATTTTGCTTCACTATTTAGCTTCGATAAAGAGAGGATTTATTGATTAGTCCTTAAAATAGTTCACGACCAAATGATAGGCTGTTAATTAGGAGGATAGCTTTTATCGAGCATTGGTCGCTGTGTGTCATATAAGTTGATTGTCCTCTTAATCAAGAAGTATGAAGACACTAGTATGGCATACAGATAAGATATATGGGTACATCATCATTGAACGTGACCAATTTTAGAGTGTTTTGATGTCAAGTATGTCTCTGATGGGATATAGGTATAAGTATTCCTTAGACCTGAGATTACCTTAGTGACTTGCAAGAAACTCACTATGCTTTGGTATTGGACTAACTAAATTTTTAATTCAATAATGAAAGGCTTTTGGGCATTGTCAAGTACTTGTAAAGTCAGAGTATGATCAAGATGGAATTGACCAATCCAAAAGTTGGAGAAGAATTTATCACTTTATTTCAATATAGCAAAATCTTGGCCAAGATAATCCATCAGAAGGATTTAAAATTTTAAAAAATAATGTGGACAATCTAATCAGAGTTGACAGTTAAACTCTAAGATATCCTACGAGTATTTTTGTTAGGAGGATGAATTATATGGAAACTATATCCATATGGATTCTAAGGATATTGTTCTATACATTCGACCTATCCGACCATCGAGTATCATTACTAGGTGGTTACTTCGATTAGTAAAGAAATTTATTTTTATGCTACTGACTTAGGTTCAAACCTATGAGGTCATACACATTAGTGCTCATGATCTTATCAGATGGTTGATCAATGATTAAGAATCATTCTAGGGTTAAACGATCAATACAATTGATGTTTAACCTAGTGCAAGTATTGTAGGAGGATTAATAAAGCAATTAGATTACTAGTTGACTTAATTTGATGAAGCCAGAGGATTGAGATTAAGTCTAATTAAATATGATTTAATTAGATTTAGTTTGGACTTGATTGGATTAAGTTCAATTGGCTTATTGGATAAGCCAAGTGCAAGGAAAAACTAATCTTAGTTCAACTTGGACTTAGGCCAACCCAATTTCCTAATTTGATTAAAAAATTAAATTAAAATTAAATCTAATTTAATCTAATTTAATTATATCATTAATTGGGTTAGGGTCTAATTTAATTTGGTTGACTTGGTTTTGATTTAATTTGGTTTAAGCAACCACTTTGACCAAGTCATAGATGGAATCCTAGTAAGACTAGGATTCCACCTTGCGCCACCTTAGCCCCTCATGCCCCATGCCCTATTTCTCCTCTATTTTGTGTGATAAAAATCTCTCTCCCAGGCCTTCTCATGCATGCCCTCTTCTCCTCTCTTTCTCATATGGAAATTAGGTAGTGGACCAAGTCAAAGAAAGGAATTGGTTTTGGTTTCAAATCCTACGAGATAGTGTTTTGAAAAACCAAAATTCCTCCTCCCATGTGTGTCACCCTCCTCCCTATTTTCTATCTATTTTCTATGGTAAAAAATAGAAAATTTTGGGCAACTTTTTCAAATGGTCCATGCCAAAAATTTTGGAGAGGGCGCCCCTTGACTTGCCCAAATTGGACATTCTTTGTCTAGTTTTTGACCTAGACATGGACTTCTCTTTTCTTATATATTTAGGATAAATTTTGGGCTATTTTCTTATGTGGTTATAGAACATTGAGAGAGCTTTGGGGTGTGTAAAAACTAGGGGAGAGAGTCCTTGGGCATTGGGGTTTCATAGATACCAAACTTGGTGTCTAGGTGAGAGCAAAGAGAAAAAGAAGAGGGTCTTCTTCTAGGATTGTTGTGTTCACCTCTTTCCTTCCTCCTTCTTTGAGTTTTCTGAGAGTGTGTCACATCTAAAACCTCCTCTCCTCCTTCTTCTCTTTGGAAGGATCTAAATCTAGAAGCAGGAGACATCTGATCGATTGTCAGAGAAGGATCAGCACGGTACTAGCATACTGTGCTGATTTTCTGTATCAGAACTTCTGATCGTAATTCATGGGCTCGTGTGGATAACTCCTAGAGGTTAGACATGTGTGCAGCTTGCAACATCATCCTTAAGTCTGGATCAGCAAGTTAGAATATCTAACTTGCACAGGTAATATATTTGATCTATTTTTTTTATACCTGCATTAGATGTAGTGTATATGCATGTTGATATGATTAACATGTTCTTTTTTCTTTATGTTTTGAATTTTTGATTTAATGCCATGCAATAATCATATAATAGGATCTTAGATCTAGAGATTCTCTTCTTTTATAAAATAAATTTTGATTTATTTAAGTCTTTCACTGCTTGATCTTGAAAATATTTCAAGATCTAGCTATGAAATCCTAGATTTGGTTCCTTCACTGAATATTCTATAGAAACTAGCCATTGGAGTTCAAGTCGAACCTCGAGTTGACTTGACCCCCAGCTCGAGAGTTCTATCATAGAAATCATACTCTCTATATTTTATTGAGACCTCGACTCATGGAACTCAAGTTGACTCATCCCTTTGCTCGACATCATGCCAAACTTTATTTTGAAACATTCATTCTCTATATTTCCTGAGACTTTGACTCAAGGATCTCGAGTTGAAGCTTGAGTTGACTCAACCCTCAGCTCGAGACCATTCTATACTTCATCTCTGTTGGTGCAAAATTTGGTTGATGCTAGATCAAGCTAGAGTTGAGGAAGAAGAGGTCATCGTCGATGACCTGCAAAATAAAGTTCCATCCAGAGTTGGTGGTCGTAGCTCCGATAGGACCCTCCAACGATCAAGTCAGCTCTTCTGGCTAATAGAAATGGAGTACCTAGAAAAGAATTTAGCAGAGCTTTGGAAAGAAGAAGAGAGCTTCAAGAAAATGTATCTGAAGGATCCCTTTTATAGATAGAGCCTGTAACAAACTTGAAAGTGATAGCCATAACCGTCGGGTAGTAGGTGGCTCG
The DNA here is from genome assembly GCA_006176705.1 of Cocos nucifera. Classification (NCBI taxonomy): domain Eukaryota; kingdom Viridiplantae; phylum Streptophyta; class Magnoliopsida; order Arecales; family Arecaceae; genus Cocos; species Cocos nucifera. The sequence goes on along the minus strand of QRFJ01000174.1, from coordinate 460,753 downwards.
GAGCCACGTGGAGTTTGTTACGGAGAGTAGTGTTCATTGTCATGACATGCCCATTCATTGGGATTTAATATTCGAAGTTCTAAGGAAGCAGACATTGGTTGGTGAAGAGCTTTCATATATATCAATTCTAGAGGAGTTTGGACTCCTCTAAGTTGTTTATGAATGAGTTGATTCATGCCATGTAGAGAGCTGTAGATTAAAAGGGGTTTTACTGAAAGAAATTATCTATAAGGAATACGACTAGAGAGGATCATTCGAAAGGAATACTAGTTGCTGAATGTAATCTACTAGAGAAATTTGGATGGAGTTCGACTGATGAAGAAGTTTAGAAGGAATCCGACTGATGGAGAAGTCTGACTGAAGGAGAAGTCCGAAAGGAGTTTGGCTGAACGAGAAGTCCAGAAGGAGTTTGGCTGAAGGAGAAGTCCAGGAGGAGTTCGACTGATGAAGAAATTCAACTGCAAGAGAAGTCCAGGAGGAGTTCGACTGATGGAGAACTTTGGCTATAAGAGAAGTTCGGGAAGAGTTTGACTGATGGAGAAATCTAGCTACAAGAGAAGTCCGGGAGGAGTTCGATTGATGGAAAAGTTTGAAAGGAGTTCGACTAATGGAGAAGTCTAGTTGCAAGAGAAGTCTAGGAGGAGTTTGACTGATGGAGAAGTTCGGAAGGAGTCCAACTGATGGAGAAGTCTGGCTGAAAGAGAAGTTTGGGAGGAGTTTGGCTGAAGAAGTTTGACTGTAGGAGAAGTCCGGGAGGAGTTTGACTGATGGAGAAGTTTGGAAGGAGTCCGACTGATGGAGAAGTCTGATTGAAGGAAAAATTTAGGAAGAGTTCGATCGAAGGAGAATTTCGAAAGGAGTTCAACTGATGGAGAAGTTTTGCTGCAAGAGAAGTTTGGAAGGAGTTTAATTGATGGAGAAGTTTGGAAGGAGTCCGACTATTGGAGAAATCCAGTTGCAAGAGAAGTCTGGGAGGAGTTCGACTGATGGAGAAGTCTGGAAGAAGTCCGAGAGGAGTTCGGCTGAAGGAGAAGTCCGAGAGGAGTTTGACTAATGGAGAAGTCTAAAAGAAGTTTGACTAGGGAAGAAGTGGCGATTGAAACTCTTCTACGATTATAAATTACACTTGGCTGAGCATTAGACCGAACTTTGGTGGTAGCAAGATTTACCCCCAACAATAGTCTCCCTACTCTCGAGCTCAGAATTCGAAGAAAGAAAGTAAAAAGGTGACTACCGAAGTTCTTTCCTAGGTTCTATGATTATTGAAAAAAAAATAAGACATTTTGTCATCTTCCATATTAGCGCCAGAGTCCCTTTAACGCTGTTCGACTCAAAGAGATGGATTTTCGAAATTCCTACTGAAGCACTGCTCAAGACACGATGCCATAAAGGCACTATCTGTCACCATTCTTTTATCATGATGCTTGGGATATGCATCGCATGAAGAACGGGCGAGGGAGATCTGCCATAATGATGGTTTTGGGCCACTTTTTGCTATTTAAGTCCTTCTTCCTTTCCCGATTTTCATCTTCCTTTCCTTTGAGAGTCTTGGTTTCTTCCTCCTCCGACTTTCATCTTTCTTTCACTCGAGAGTTCTGGCTTCTTCCTCCATCCTTCATTGTTCCGGGCGTTCTTCCACTTGGCCTTCATCGTGCTCATCATCTCTTTGTCCTTCTCGACCGACCTAGGTCAGTTCCGCCATCTTTCTTTTTAATTATTCTAGCATCCTTTGCTTCTTATTCTCTCAATTTTCCTAAAGGAGTTTCCCGCATCCTTTGCGTCTTAATTTTTGAAGATTTCTCTTGAATTTTGTTTGATCCAGATGTCCTCCAGAACTTCCCAATCTGCTAGTTCCTAGAGTTTGTCCGGTCCAGCCTTCCTTGACCCCATCCCTATTACAGTAGTTTGCACTGGAGACATATCTCATCAATCTTTCATGCCGGATACCATTCCTTGCATCTTGACCTTGAACGATCTTTCCCTAATTAGGATTTAGTATGGGATCCCTTAGGAGTATGACCTTGAACTTCCCACATCGAGTGACCGAGTGAGTTCTCCTCCGACTAGTCAATTCTGCTTATATTTAGAAACTCTACATGTCGGACTTCGATTTCTGCTCCCTCTTTTCGTAGTTGCTCTTTTTTGATTTCTGAACATCTTTCTTGCCTCCGTAGCACCAAATTCTTTTAGATTTGTAATAGGATTTCTTTCCCTCTATCATCTAGCCAAGGTCCATCCGATCATTTCACTCTTTAGAAATTTATATACTTTAAAGTGCCATCCTTCTGCAAAAGACAGGTGGTACTTCTTCCCCCAGTTTGACAAGAAGGGGTTACTAAAAGATGCTCCTTCTTTTATTTACAACTGAAAGGAAAAGTATTTTTTTATGCACTATCCGAGCTTACTATTAGATCTTCCTCCTTGGGGTCACATTAGGAAGTCAGTCCGCCCAGCTCCTAGCTTAGATAGAGCCAACCTTGATTCCTCCAACAAACTCAAAGCATACCGAGCTCCTCTTCTTTCTGATCTTCTGAAAGAATAGATCTTATTTAACATGGATTTGAGTCTCCTTGACCCTATCAGTACTTTTTTTACTTTTTAGATTCACTCGGTTTCACATTTGTGTACTGTCCCTGATTGTGATTCCTTCTTTATTGTAGAAATGGATACTAAAGCTACTGCGATGCTTGCAAAGGGGCTTTATGCCCAGAAGAGGAAAAAAAAAGCATCAGGTGGTAGTTCGAAGAGGGCAAAGGTCGGTGCTTCAAGCTTCATGGCCCCCGCTGTCACTGCTGCGACTTCCAAGGTTGCCGCTAGTGCCAAGGTTCTTCCAACTATCGAGGTCGACACTATTGATGCAGATTGCATGCCCTTTGCACCCACGGGCCCTTCTAATGGAGATCAAGCTCCGAAGCTTCCTGCTGAGGGAGAGACGAGAGAAGGGAAGAAGAAAAAGAAAGCTATCATGAAGACACTCCTTAAGGCTCACTTTAGTGAGCCAAATGACGATAGCGATGAACAAGGAGAGGATCCTTTCAATGACCTGGAGATCGTCCGAACTTTAACTGATAAATTTGCCATGCCAGAGGTGGTGGACCGCATGGCGAACCTTGAACCATGGCAGCTCGTCTGGGGTTCTCTTGGAATCCTCCTCAAGGTGATTGCTTCGTTGCCTAACTTCTTCTCTTATCTTTTGCTTTTTTCTTCTTCTCTCTTCTTTCATTTCATTCTTCTTCCTTTTCTTTCTTTGTTTTTTTTAACATAGATCATTTATTGCAGTCGGATCATCAAATGCTCGCCCACATCAAGAGGGCACACCATCTGGAGGCGGAGGCAGAGAAGGTCCAGGAGGATCTTCGTGTCGTGGTCAGTCACCTTCAGGAAAAGATCGATGAAGTTGAGCATCTTGTGGAGGAGAAGATGGCAAAAGTTGAAAGTCTCCAGGGTGCACTCAGGAAGGAGGAGTTCATCTCGGCCAGACTTAAGACTGCACTTGCTCTGGAGGAGGAATGGAAGAAAGAAGTTGAGATCAAAGTCATCGAATTGGAAGCTCAGATGGCGAAGTCAATCTCAGAGGTGATGATCTGGGTCGTGGAAGTGTTCAAGGCCTCTTCCAAAATGAGAAACCTGAATGTTGAGTTCGGCCAGCAGACGTTCATTAAAGGTTTTGAGCTCTGTGAGGGCCGAGTTGTCCAAAAATTTCTCAAGCTTGACCTAAGTTTTTTGGAAGAAGAGGAGGCTGCCGATGGGGAAGCCGAACCATCCACTACTATAGTCAACCCTTCTCCAACAAGAGTGGTCATAGAACCTTCTGAACCTGTTGTTGAGGAGCCCGGATCCTCTGAACCACCAGCTGAACTTGCTCCTGAGTCTGCGGCTACTGCAGGATCGTCGAGTTCCCCTACTGCTTCCCCTTCCGAGGTTAGGAGCTTTTAGTTATTATATTTTTTTTTATTTCATCCTATACTTGAAAAATTTTTTATCAATGAAAGTAAGACTTCTTTTTATCAATAGCTTAGAATTTCTTTTATATGTTGGATGCAGTCTCCCACCGATGTTGACTTGCTTTCTTAAGGAATTCCTTTAAAACCAATAATTAAGAGTTTGAAGAGGAAAATCCTACGCCTGAGGAAAAAAAATGAAAAAGTCATAAGATGAACTCCAAAGATCCAAGAAAAATGCTTCGAAGGCGACGATTGAAGTCACTTGCCTTTGCAAATTGCGCATGAAGGATTCCATGAGCTTCAGCATTAAGAAGGGTAATTTTGAGGAGTTAGTGGAGTTTAAGAAAAGTGCTAATGATAAGTCCTGGGCGTTGACCGCAAAGATCAGCTCTCTCAAAGTTAAACTTGATTCGATGAAAGAGACAATCTGATTGTTGGAGGGGAGTTCATCGTGGTCTTCTGATAAGTCGAGACATGATTGGGACTGGTCAAAAAAATTTTCTGAGGTCCAGAGGTAGCTTCATGATGCCAAAGCTCAGTATGATAAGTGTAGGACTTATTATAAGGAGAAAATGAGTAAGCTTGAAAATGAGCTCAAATCGGTGAACGAAAAGGTGGCTCATCTTCGGAAGCAATTACACGATAATCAGCAGGCCAGTGCTGATAAAGAGTCAGAGTGGGTTATTTTTTTGAGGGAATCCTTCTGCGGTCTTTCATTTGCATACAAGAAGGATAAGGTTGAACTTCAATAGTTGAAGATCTAGATGGTATATAAGCATCAAGCTATGAAGGATGCGGAGGCTGAGTCGGCAGTTCTGAGGAGGCAGTTGAGAGAATCCAAAGATAATTATCGATAAGCTGATAGGATGTATGTGGAGAGTCTGCTAAGGAAGAAAGAACTTGAGGAAGAGATAGTCAGTTTAAAGGAATCTTTGGTGATGGCTAGTAGCCTAAAGTCCGAGGGATCAAATCCTTCTTAGAGCTTTGGCCTTTTCCTCCTCACTTTTGTAATCAGTCTTATCAACCTTCATTTTGTAACAATTCTAACTTTAATGAAGAAATACCTTCTTTAATTATTTTTTAATTTTATTTCTTTGCTTTTCTCCTTCATTTTATCTTTTGTTGGAATAATCATCGAAAAGTAGCTTTTCTCCTATCTTTTCTTGATCAGAGATCTTTATTTGTATCAGGATGATGTTGTCTTAACGTTTCCAACTTAGTTGGTTTTTCTTGATTCTTTTATCAAGATGAAGTCCTTACTTATTCTTGATGAGGTTGGTTTTTGCTTTTTCCATGATGAGATTTTCCTCCTACCTCAAGCAACCGGAGGTCTTTGATTTGCTCATATTAGGATGTGGTTCTCCTTCTGTTAATAGGGCTGCAGTGGCATGGTCGAGCCATTGATAGGTCTTCTTCTCTCCTCCTATTTTTAATAATTGGAGGTCTTTGGTTTGCTCATGCTAGGGTGAGGTCCTCCTCCTGTCCCTAACATGGCAGTAGGGATATAAATGGGCCATTAAATAAGCCTTTCCCCTCATCCCATCTTAAATTAATGAGATCTTCGACTTTGCTCAAGTTAGGATGAGGTTCTCCTCCTATTCCTAATAAGACTGTAGGGGCACAAATGGACCATTGAATGGGCCTCTCCCCTCATCCCATCTTAAATTAATGAGGCCTTCGACTTTGCTCAAGTTAGGATGAGGTTCTCCTCCTATTCTTAATAAGGCTGTAGGGGCACAAATGGACCATTGAATGGGCCTCTTCCATCATTCCGTCTATTAACGAGGTCTTCGACTTTGCTCAAGTTAGGATGAGATTCTCCTTCTTCCTAACAAGGCTGTAGGGGCATAAATAGGCCGTTGAATGGATCTCTCCCCTCATCCCATCTTAAAATTAATGAGGCCTTCGACTTGCTCATGTTAGGATGAGGTTCTCCTCCTTTTCCTATCATGGCAATATGGAGCACAAATGGACTATTGAATGAGCCTCTTCCCTCCTCCTGTCTTAAATAACTAGAGGTCTTTGACTTGCTCATGTTAGGATGAGGTTCTCCTCCTATCCCTATCATGGCAATAGGAGCACAAATGGGCCATTGAATAGGCCTCTCCCCTCCTTCTATATTAAATAATCGAAGGTCTTCAACTTGCTCATGTTAGAATGAAGTTCTCCTCCTATTCCTAACATGGCAATAGGGACATAAATGGACCATTGAATGGGCCTCTCCCCTCCTCTCGTCTTAAATAATCGAAGGTCTTCAACTTGCTCATGTTAGGATGAGGTACACCTCCTGCTCCTAATATGGCCACTTTTGATTACTTCTTTCTTATCATCATACAATTTTTGTATCAAGAAATAATAATATTGAAATGGAGTTTTATTGAAAGAAAATTATTGATAGTATATTCTCAAATTTTCTGAATTCTAAAGTCGTGGGAGTGTTGTTCCTTCGAGCTCCTTTAAGCGATAAGTTCTGGGCCGGACGACCTCCTCTATTTTATATGGGCCTTTCCAATTTGGAGCAAGCTTTTCTTGATTTTGAGGTTGTAAAATAGCTGCTCACCGAAGTACCAAGTCCCCCATTTTGAATATTCTATCTTTGACTTTTGAGTTGTAGTAGCGAGTTACTTTTTGCTTGAAGGCTACCATCCAAACTTGAGCTTTTTCTCATTTTTCTTCCACCAAGTCAAGGTTAGCCCTTAGGTCCTATAAGTTGCACTGCTTATTGAATGTCACGACTCGTGCTGATGGGAGTTTAAGTTCTATCGAGATGACAGCTTCAGTTCCAAAGGTTAAAGCGAATGGAGTTTCTCTTGTTGACAATCTTTAGGTAATTCGGTAAGCCCAGAGCACACGATAGAGTTCATCTATCCAAGTCCCTTTTACTCTCTCAAGCCTTGCTTTGATACCTTACAGTAGGGATCTGTTTGTTACTTTGGCCTTTCCATTTGCCTGTAGGTGAGCTACTGATGTAAAATGGTGGAAGATATTCAGATCTTCATAGAATTTAGTAAATCTCACTCCAATAAATTATTGCCCATTATCTGTTATGAGGGTTCGAGGTAGGTCGAATATACAAATAATTGACTTTCAGATGAAGTCCTGCACTTTTGCTTTAGTTATTTTTGAAGGAAAATCCTGATTTTTCGGACCAAGTTCGTTCAGATATGATCGGACCAAGAGATATATTTTAAAAATTTTTTTCTTTGATCCTAACCAGATCTAAAATATTTTAGATCTGATCCTTATTATTCTAATAATAAAAATAAAATCTAAATAAATTAAATTTAATTTAATTTACCTTGATGTAGGGTAATCCGATTACCCATTGATGATCCTGTAAGCAGCGGAAGGTTCTGGATCTAGCCATGCAAGTTCTTGGCCTCTATTGATATCCACTCAGGCTGGATTTGGAGATCCTCTTCTTCTCTATCACGTCTCCAAAAATTAGATCTGGATCTAATCTAGAGGATCTTGAAAATATCTTTCGAAGATCAGTAGTTGTCCTTTGCAGCAGCGAGCCTTCTAGCTTTTTGTTACCTTTCTCTTATCTGGATTGCACCAACTAAGATCCCAAACTCCTTTGGGCGTGGAGAGGAGAGGGAGAAGGTGGACTTGGCATGAAGGAGGAGAGGAGAGGCAGCCTTGGGGCATGGGAATTTCAATTCAATTTTAGATTTTTTTTGAGTTGGGCATAGGGTCTTATTTATAGACTATGCGTGATCCAACTCCTCCTCTTCCCAACCAATCACAACCCTTTGTGAAATCAGATCTAAATCTGATTGGTGGAAATAGAGTCCCTTGGATTCCTCCTTAGATGGCACCTAAGACCAGTCAAACTTGATTTTTAGGAGAAGTCTAATCAGAATCCAAAAGGAAGATGGAGTTCCTGTGCAACAGGAACTCCTGGGCACCTCCAGCTTGGGCACACACCAAGGGTGGCATGCACCCTCTTCCTTGTTAGGTTTTGGTAAGGGGACAAGCCCCCACCAGCTCTCCAATAGGTGCATGACACATGGACAGAAGTCAAAGTGTCAATGGTCAACATTTGACCAGTCAAAGGTCAACTTTTGACCAAAGTCAAAGGATGAGAAATGGCAGGTGACCAAAAATGGCAGGTATTGTCTTACAAAATAAGACAATCCTTTTCTGACTTGGACAAGCTCCAGTCAGACCAAGTGAAGGCCTCTGATTGAGCACAAACTCCTTTGGCTCAGTCAGGACAACTTATTTATGATAGTAAAAGAAGAACGTTAGGTTCAATCGAGTGCTAGCACGATTTTCTTGAACCTAATTGAATCTCATTCAGATCAATTGAACTAGATCAGTTCAATTGATGATCACCAGATTCAAACCCTTGTTTGTGTGACCCAGTTAGGTTCAGTTCTGTATGGTAATGGGATATGTCATGATCTCTATCATCGACATCATCGAAACTCCTTTCGATGGATTCAGAACTCTTCTGATTCGAACAGCTAGAATGATCGATCATCTAAATCATTCTAATTGCTCCCAAAATCCACCAGTGACACCTAGCAGTATATGGTGGCAACCCATCAGAGCTGAATGCGAACCTCTTGGTGCAGCTACCTGTGTGATTAAGTTCTTCTATCTTGAGCCCCGATCAGATTAGGGTTAAGGTGAACTCGTCAAACCCTAGTTCTCTGTCATATGATGTAATCATTCGATTCAAGTCCGATGTGAAAACCTAAATAGAAACTCTTTCTATTATTTCACTCTGCCATGGCCATGGGCTTCTGGACTTGATTCTCATGATCATCATAGGGCTGCTCCTCTACCACCGAGGTAGATAGATTCCATCTTGATGCATCCAGTTCCTACAATGAACATGCTATAGCCAACATACACCTCAGGGTTCCATATGGCTAGGAGATCGAGTAATGGTGTAGTCAAACTATAACACCCTCAAGGTGAACTGCCGATGCACCTCAGGTCAAAGAACCAGACACACTACTGCAGCATCGAGTCAGTCATTGACGAGAAGGTAGACTTCCTAATGACTACTCGAGGTGGTCACGCTCAGTGCCCTCGTTCTCTAACGAGTACCTGTACTCTCGCTCCGGTGTCTCCACACCGTAGACTCAAGACTCATCTACTAAAGAGAAGCGATTGTACACCAACCTTTCGGATCAATCACCATCCTCGTGATGATCCTATGGTCGGGAGCATTTTATGAGTTAATAATGATTATTCATGTCTTAAATTTTCAACTCTTGAAAATATGAATTATCATTACCATTAACTCAAAGGATGTATCACAGACACTAAATACACATATGTGATAGAAAATAACCCTATTTTATTGATTTTAGTCAAAATTATAATTTTGCCCCTAGAAGTGTATTACAAGTGTCAGCCAATTCTGGCTTCTAGGGCACATATATCTAACAATCTTCCACTTGTCCTAAAGCCAATTGGCTACAAGTCTAAGTCCCATCTTCTCAAGGTGGGCTTCGATCTTCTACTGGCCCAACGGCTTTGTAAGTGGGTCTGCCACATTATCTATGGAGTTGACTCTCTTGACCTCGACGTAACCCTTCTCGAGGTAATCGTGGATGAGGTGGTATCGCCGCTCAATGTGCTTGGATTTCTGGTGAGACCTCAGCTCCTTAGCAAGGGCTATGGTGCCATTGTTGTCGCAGTACAGAGGAATGGCATCTGATGGCATTACTCCAATTTCTGCAGTAAACTTCTTGTACCAGAATGCTTCCTTCGCAGCCTCTAATGCAGTGATATATTCTGCTTCCATGGTGGAATCTGCTATCACGGTTTGCTTGGAACTCTTCCAGCTGACAGCACCACCATTGCACACAAATAGACTCCCAGATGTCGACTTTCGATCATCTACATCGGACATGAAATTGAGTCTGTGTATCCCTGGACTTGGAGTTCTCCGTTACCAAAGACCAACATCATATCCTTAGTTCTTCTCAAGTACTTAAGGATACATTTCACAGAAGTCCAGTGTTCTTCACCTGGATTTGACTGATATCTGCTTGTGACACTCACAGCATGGGCTATATCAGGTCGTGTACATAGCATGGCATACATGAGGCTCCCTATTGCAGAAGCATAAGGGATCTTGCTCATGCATTCTATTTCCTCAGGTGTGCTAGGGCACATCTTCTTGGAAAGATGAATACCATGTCTGAAGGGTATTAATCCCCTCTTAGAGTTTTCCATACTAAACCTCTTTAGTACTTCCTCTATGTACATCTTCTGTGAAAGTCCTAGCATCCTATTCGGTCTATCCCTATAGACCTTAATTCCTAGAATAAAGGATGCTTCACCTAGGTCTTTCATGGAGAATTCCTTGGACAACCATAATTTGACTGTCATCATCATGGGAATATCATTCCCAATAAGGAGGATGTCATCCACGTACAATACGAGGAAGACAACAGTGCTCCCACTGACCTTTTTGAAGACACACGGTTCCTCTTCATTTTTGATGAAATCAAACATTTTGATCACATTATTGAAACGAGTGTTCCAGCTCCGAGATGCTTGCTTAAGTCCATATATGGACCTTTGCAGCTTGCAAATCTTGTGATCAGTATCACTGGATGTGAAACCTAGCAGCTATTCCATATAGATATCTTCCTCAAGATATCCATTCAAGAATGCCATTTTCACGTCCATTTGCCATATTTCATAATCGAAATAGGCTGCAATGGCAAGCAATGTGCGGATGGATTTTAGCATAGCCACTGGAGAAAAGGTATCCTGATAGTCAATGCCTTCACGTTGACTATAATCTTTTGCCACTAGTCTAGCCTTGAATGTCTCCACATTCCCATCTGCACCAATCTTTCTCTTGAAGATCCATTTACACCCAATAGGTACTATACCTTCTAGTGGATCTACCAAGGTCCAAACTTGGTTTGAGTGCATCGAGTCAATTTTTGACTGCATTGCCTCTAGCCATTTCTCAGAGTCGATATCTGATATCGCCTCGTTGTAGGTTTTGGGATCATCACCATGAGCACCATTACCTACGAGGAACATTTTCTCTACTTCCTCTAAAATAATACCTAAGTATCTTTTAGGGGGATGGAAAACTCTTTTCGATCTATGAGGTGGAGGAGGTAGTGTTCTTATTGGCTTAACCTGATTTGGTTCCAATTGGTCCTTAGCTCATTGTACTTGTGAGACTTTCTCATCAAGCTTAATCTGCTTTCCAATGCCGCTATCTTGAATAAACTATTTTTCAAGAAAGATGGCATGTCGACTCATAATCACATTGTGGTCTTCTGGAATGTAGAAATAGTATCCTAATGACTCTTTAGGATATCCTATGAATCGAGCTCTGAAGGACCTAAACTCTAACTTGTCCGCTTGTTGTCTTTTGACATGAGCCGAACAACCTCAAATTCTGAGATGACTCAGACTTGGTTTCTTACCGTGCCATATCTCATACGGTGTGGTAGGAACGGTCTTAGAGAAAACCCTATTCAGTAGATAAATTGAAGTTAACAATGAGTATCCCCAAAGAAAATCAGAAAGGTCTGTGAAGCTCATCATGGATCGGACCATATCTAATAGGGTCCGATTTCTTCGTTCTGAAACTCCATTGAGTTGAGGTGTTCCTGGTGGAGTCCATTGAGAGACTATGCCATTTTTCTTGAGATAGTCTAGAAATTCTCGACTAAGGTATTCACCTCCTCGATCTGATCGAAGAACCTTAATGAGTTTTCCAGTTTATTTTTCTACTTCATGTTTGAATTTCTTGAACTTTTCAAAAGCTTCAGATTTATGTCTCATAAGATACACATACCCATACCTAGATAGATCATCGGTAAAGATAATGAAGTAGACAAAATTGTCTCTAGCTGGTATATCAAATGGGCCGCACACATCAGTATGTACTAGGGCAAGGAGATCTGTGGCCCTCTCCCCATATCCTACAAAAGAGAGTTTGGTCATTTTGCCTTGAAGATAAGATTCACAAGTTGGATATGACTCGAAAGTCAATGGACTCAATAGCCCATTTTTCTCCAATTTGTTGATCCTATCTTCTGCTATATGACCTAATCTCAGGTGCCATAGATATCTGTCATTTGGACTATTCCTAGGTCGTTTGGCATTCACGTTTTGCTTGATAGTTAGAACAGATACATCAATATGTAGCTGATAAAGACTGTTAATAAGAAAACCATTTGCAATTTTATTTCTTTCATAAAGAATGTTATAATGGTCCATAAAGAAGGTAATCACATAGCCTTCTAGTGCTAAGCATGAAACAGAAATCAAATTCCTGCTAGCTGCAGGCACATAATAACAGTCTTTCAAAACTAAGTCTAAACCAGATGGTAATCGAAGAGGGTATGTTCCCAACACCACTGCAGCAACTCTTGCTCCATTACCGATGCGTAGGATCATGTCTCCATCCCTTAACCTCCTGCTATCCTTAAGACCCTGCATGGAAGTGCACAGATGAGCACTAGAACCAGAGTCAAGCACCCAACTGGATGCAGAAGAAATCGTAAGGTTAGACTCAATAACGAGCATACATCCAGAAGGACCTTCCTTCTTGTTCTGCAGGGTGGCCAAGTATGTAGGGCAGTTTCGCTTCTAGTGGCCATTGTTGTTGCAATGGAAACACTTTCCTTTGGCAGCGGCTTTCATCCTCGGCTCTGCCTTCTTCTTCTTTCCTCCTTCCATCTTCTGCTTTTTCACAGACTTCTTTTTCTTTCCATAAGACTTTCTTTTGAAAGAAGTCCATTCCATAGCAAGAATTGAGCCTTTAGAACCTTTCATAGAAAGCTCAGCGGTGACCAGCATGTTCATTAATTCGGCCAAGAAATTTTGAAATTTATGCATGTGGTAATTCATGATGAATTATCCATATGCATCAGTCAAGGATTGCAGAATAATATCGTTCTGCAGATCCAAGTCTAACTTCACACCGAGCTTCTCAAGCTCTTCCATGTCCTTAATCATCATCAGACAGTGATCTTGGACTGACTGCCCATCACGCATCTTAGCCTTAAAAAGTCATTTTATGACTTGATATTTGGCTGCGCGACTCTGTTCACCAAACATCTCCTACAGGTGAGCCAACATTTGGCGAGCAGTCCTGATATCTTCATGTTGGCGCTGGAGCTCATCAGACATCGAGCCCAATATGTAATATCTGGCCTTATTATCTTCGTCTATCCATTTTTTCAGAGATGCTCTCTATTCAGTGGATGGATGGGCTGGTAAGGTGGGAGGGTCCTGATCCAATACATGGGTTAACTTCTCGAAACCCAAAATGATTTTGTAGTTCCTGAGCCAATCTTTATAATTGGGTTCGGTCAGTCTATGTGTGTCCAGGATACGTGCTAATGGGTTGGATGCAGACATTTTCCTGTAGAGAGTCAAAGATTCTAGTTAGATATTATAATTATGACTTGACCAATTTATTTAGGAATTTTATTTTTAAACAAATTAGCTCCCACTATTTTCTCGGATCCCTACACTCCCTCTGTAGAGATGCGAAAATCTCCATGATTAATGATTTCTAGTGGGTGGTGCGGTCTCACCAACTGACTCATCACCTCACCTAATAGTTATTGATGATGGGTTAGCCAATGAGTGAACAACTCTTGTTCAATGATTCTCTAATCATGGTGCACCCAAACTTGGTCTCTAATTCATGAATCTCACCATATCCGGAATATTGATCCACTCCTTAGTTAAGTCAGACCCACCATTTGCACAGACTAGATTTCTAATTGAGTCTCTCATCGTATCTGAAATATTGAGCCCAACTTATTCTCCAGCCCATAGCATCCAATGCCTAATAGACATGGTTGCATCTTTTTGGTGCAATTGAGCCACTGTATCCAGTCGAGAACAATCAACCCTAGGAAGGGCCCGCACATCTACAATGGTGGAAGACCTCAGACTTAATCTTTTCTTAGGGAGAATTGATTCAGGTCTCATTAAACTAGACTTGTCATAGTCATAACAATTATGACTAACCTAGTGGCATGGGTTAGCTTAGATTATTGACCACCTCAAATCAGAACTGGTTAACAGATATGGCTAGGTAAGTGAGATCGGTGGAAGGGATATGCCATTAACTCATACAAGAATGCATTCAGATCGAGTAGCTCCCAATTAAAAACTAGTCGGTCGTATGTGCCAAACTTATCTTAGACACCAAATTGTTGAGCCAGAACCAATTGGGTTAGCCTACAATCCAGACTCTAACCTCTGAGCCTAATTAGGTCTTGCTTGATCGTGACTCAATCTTGACCCAGACTTAATCCTATTAGGCTGGTCAATTTAAGCATTGTTGATCCCATCTAACCAACTCTTGATTCGGTTTGATCAACTGCTTAGACCTAATTGAGCTACCCAAGCCTGAACCCAGTATTATAAATATATCTTAGATCTAAAATTCTTAATTTTAGATCTAATTAATATTTCATAATCTTAATTTTTAATTAAGTAGGGTTCATAAATAAAATATGCATAATAAATCCTAGGGTTTCAGGATCTAGGGTTTTACAGAAAGTAAGTTTTGGATTTCTGATTAAGGACGAACATGCAGCACCCCTACACATCATAAGAACACCCCATCGGATGGAAGGAGAGGGCCTTTAAATTCTTCTTCATTCTTATGACCGACGGCCAAGAGGAATGCCTTAATCAGGAACATGTAATACTATAAAACAATTTTAGATCTGTATCATATATCTCATATACAAATTAGATCTAATCATGGCATATTTTGCATACATCTCATGTATCGAATCATGCATATTTTTAGATCTAAATTATCTCATAATAATCTAAAAAATTAAATTTAAATTGATCTTATCAAAATAAACTCTAATCTAGACAACTATGTAGAACTATTCTACAACTAGTCTAGACTTGCATCAATCATATCTCATATGATGTTTAAAATTAAATAATTTTATTTGTTATTTTTTAGAAGTTATTATAATAATTATAATATCAAAAAATAGTAAATAAATAGATCTAAAATATGATTTAATCAAATTTAATTGAAAACATGCAAGACTATTTTATAGAACTATTCTATTTTAGAACTAGTCATGCATATTTTCTAATCTTAGATCCAAATCATTTAATTTTAATTTTTTCTAATTTTAGATCTGATCACATCTTATGTGACATCTGAAATCATTTATTTTCTAATTAGAATAAATTTAAAATCAGATCTAAATACTTTTAGAACCTTGGCTCTGATACCAATTGAAGGAAAATCCTGATTTTTCAGACTAGGTTCGTTCAGATCTGATCGGATCAAGAGATATATTTCAAAAAAAATTTTCTTTGATCCTAATTAGATCTA
>QRFJ01000174.1:337600-444477 GCA_006176705.1 Cocos nucifera | reverse complement strand
TGCAATGGCAAGCAATGTGCGGATGGATTTTAGCATAGCCACTGGAAAAAGGTATCCTGATAGTCAATGCCTTCACGTTGACTATAACTTTTGCCACTAGTCTAGCCTTGAATGTCTCCACATTCCCATCTGCACCAATCTTTCTCTTGAAGATCCATTTACACCCAATAGGTACTATACCTTCTGGTGGATCTACCAAGGTCCAGACTTGGTTTGAGTGCATCGAGTCAATTTCTGACTGCATTGCCTCTAGCCATTTCTCGGAGTCGATATCTGATATCGCCTCGTTGTAGGTTTTGGGATCATCACCATGAGCACCATTACCTACGAGGAACATTTTCTCTACTTCCTCTGAAATAATACCTAAGTATCTTTCAGGGGGATGGAAAACTCTTTTCGATCTACGAGGTGGAGGAGGTAGTGTTCTTATTGGCTCAACCTGATTTGGTTCCAATTGGTCCTTAGCTCGTTGTACTTGTGAGACTTTCTCATCAAGCTTAATCTGCTTTCCAATGCCGCTATCTTGAATAAACTATTTTTCAAGAAAGATGGCATGTCGACTCACAATCACATTGTGGTCTTCTGGAATGTAGAAATAGTATCCTAATGACTCTTTAGGATATCCTATGAATCGAGCTCTGAAAGGACCTAAACTCTAACTTGTCCGCTTGTTGTCTTTTGACATGAGCCGGACAACCCCAAATTCTGAGATGACTCAGACTTGGTTTCTTACCGTGCCATATCTCATACGGTGTGGTAGGAACGGTTTTAGAGGGAACCCTATTCAGTAGATAAATTGAAGTTAACAATGAGTGTCCCCAAAGAAAATCAGGAAGGTCTGTGAAGCTCATCATGGATCGAACCATATCCAATAGAGTCCGATTTCTCCATTCTGAAACCCCGTTGAGTTGAGGTGTTCCTGGTGGAGTCCATTGAGAGACTATGCCATTTTTCCTTGAGATAGTCTAGGAATTCCCGGCTAAGGTATTCACCTCCTCGATCTGATCGAAGAACCTTAATGGGTTTTCCAGTTTATTTTTCTACTTCATGTCTGAATTCTTTGAACTTTTCAAAAGCTTCAGACTTGTGTCTCATAAGATACACATACCCATACCTAGACAGATCATCGGTAAAGGTAATGAAGTAGACAAAATTGCCTCTAGCCGGCACATCAAATGGGCCGCACACATCAGTATGTACTAGGGCAAGGAGATCTGTGGCCCTCTTCCCCATGTCCAACAAAAGGGAGTTTAGTCATTTTGCCTTGAAGACAAGATTCACAAGTTGGATATGACTCAAAGTCAATGGACTCAATAGCCCATTTTTCTCCAATTTGTTGATCCTATCTTCTGCTATATGACCTAATCTCAGGTGCCATAGATATCTGTCATTTGGACTATCCCTAGGTCGTTTGGCATTCACGTTTTGCTCGATAGTTAGAACAGGTACATCAATATGTAGCTGATAAAGACCATTAATAAGGAAACCATTTGCAATTTTATTTCTTTCATAAAGAATGTTACAATGGTCCTTAAAGAAGGTAATCACATAGCCTTCTTGTGCTAAGCATGAAACAGAAATCAAATTCCTGCTAGCTGCAGGCACATAATAACAGTCTTTCAAAACTAAGTCTAAACCAGATGGTAATCGAAGAGGGTATGTTCCCACGGCTACTGCAGCAACTCTTGCTCCATTACCGATGCGTAGGATCATGTCTCCATCCCTCAGCCTCCTGCTATCCTCAAGACCCTGCATGGAAGTGCACAGATGAGCACTAGAACCAGAGTCAAGCACCCAACTGGATGCAGAAGAAATCGTAAGGTTAGACTCAATAACGAGCATACCTCCAGAAGGACCTTCCTTCTTGTTCTTCAGGGTGGCCAGGTAAGTAGGGCAGTTCCGCTTCCAATGGCCGTCGCTGTTGCAATGGAAACACTTTCCTTTGACATCGGCCTTTCTTCTTCGGCTCTGCCTTCTTCTTCTTTGATCCTTCCACCTTTTGCTTTTTCACAGACTTCTTTTTCTTTCCATAAGACTTTCTTTTGGAAGAAGTCCATTCCATAGCAAGAACTGAGCCTTTAGAACCTTTCATAGAAAGCTCAGCGGTGAACCAGCATATTCATTAATTCGGCCAAGGAATTTTGAAGTTTATGCATGTGGTAATTCATGATGAATTGCCCATATGCATCAGTCAAGGATTGCAGAATAATATCGTTCTGCAGATCCAAGTCTAACTTCACACCGAGCTTCTCAAGCTCTTCCATGTCCTTGATCATCATCAGACAGTGATCTTGGACTGACTGCCCATCACGCATCTTAGCCTTAAAAAGTCATTTCGTGACTTGATATTTGGCTGCGCGACTCTGTTCACCAAACATCTCCTGCAGGTGAGCCAACATTTGGCGAGCAGTCCCGATATCTTCATGTTGGCGCTGGAGCTCATCAGACATCGAGCCCAACATGTAATATCTGGCCTTATTATCTTCGTCTATCCATTTTTCCAGAGACGCTCTCTGTTCAGTGGATGGACGGGCTGGTAAGGTGGGAGGGTCCTGGTCCAATACATGGGTTAACTTCTCGAAAACCCAAAATAATTTTGTAGTTCCTGAGCCAATCTTTATAATTGGGTCCAGTCAGTCTATGTGTGTCCAGGATACGTGCCAATGGGTTGGACGCAGACATTTTCCTGTAGAGAGTCAAAGATTCTAGTTAGATACTGTAATTATTGACTTGACCAATTTATTTAGGAATTTTATTTTTAAACAAATTAGCTCCCACTATTTTCTCGGATCCCTACACTCCCTCTGTAGAGATGCGAAAAATCTCCATGATTAATGATTTCTAGTGGGTGGTGCGGTCTCACCAACTGACTCATCACCTCACCTAACAGTTATTGGTGATGGGTTAGCCAATGAGTGAACAACTCTTGTTCAATGATTCTCTAATCATGGTGCACCCAAACTTGGTCTCTAATTCATGAATCTCACCGTATCCGGAAATATTGATCCACTCCTTAGTTAAGTCAGACCCACCATTTGCATAGACTGGATTTCCTAATTGAGTCTCTCACCGTATCCAAAATATTGAGCCCAACTCATCCTCCAGCCCATAGCATCCAATGCCTAATAGACATGGTTGCATCTTTTTGGTGCAACTGAGCCACTGTATCCAGCCGAGAACAATCAACCCCGGGAAGGGCCCGCACATCTACAATGGTGGAAGACCTCAGACTTAATCTTTTCTTAGGGAGAATTGATTCAGGTCTCATTAAACTAGACTTGTCATTAGTCATAACAATTATGACTAACCTAGTGGCATGGGTTAGCTCGGATTATTGACCACCTCAGATCAGAACTGTGTCAACAGATATGGCCAGGTAAGTGAGATCCGGTGGAAGGAATATGCCATTAACTCGTACAAGAATGCATTCAGGTCGAGTAGCTTCCAATTAAAAACCAGTCGGTCGTATGTGCCAAACTTACCTTAGACACCAAATTGTTGAGCCAGAACCAATTGGGTTAGCCTACAATCCAGACTCTAACCTCTGAGCCTAATTAGGTCTTGCTTGATCGTGACTCGATCTTGACCCAGACTTAATCCTATTAGGCTGGTCAATTTAAGCATTGTTGATCCCATCTAACCAACTCTTGATTCGGTTTGATCAACCGCTTAGACCTAATTGAGCTACCCAAGCCCGAACCCAGTATTATGAATATGTCTTAGATCTGAAATTCTCAATTTTAGACTAAAATTCTAATTAATAATTAATATTTCATAAACTTAATTCTTAATTAAGTAGGGTTCATAAACAAAATATGCACAATAAATCCTAGGGTTTCAGGATCTAGGGTTTTGCAGAAAGTAAGTTTTGGGTTTCTGATTAAGGACGAACACGCAGCACCCCTACACATCATAAGAACACCCCATCGAATGGAAGAGAGGGCCTTTAAACCCTTCTTCGTTCTTATGACCGGACGGCCAAGAGGAACGCCTTAATCAGGAACATTCAATACTACAAAACAATTTCAGATCTATATCATATATCTCATATACAAATTAGATCTAATCATGGCATATTTTGCATACATCTCATGTATCGAATCATGCATATTTTCAGATCTAAATTATCTCATAATAATCTAAAAAATTAGATTTAAATTGATCTTAATCAAAATAAATTCTAATCTAGATAATTATGTAGAACTATTCTACAACTAGTCTAGACATGCATCAATCATATCTCATATGATATTTAAAAATTAAATAATTTTTATTTGCTATTTTTTAGATGTTATTATAATACTTATAATATCAAAAAATAGTAAATAAAAAGATCTAAAATATGATTTAATCAGATTAAATCAAAAACATGCAAGACTATTCTATAGAACTATTCTATTCTAGAACTAGTCATGCATATCTTCTAATCTTAGATCCAAATTATTTAATTTTAATTTTTTCTGATTTTAGATCTGATCACATCTCATGTGACATCTGAAAATCATTTTATTTTTAATTAAAATAAATTTAAAATCAGATCTAAATAATTTAGAACCATGGCTCTGATACCAGTTGAAGGAAAATCCTGATTTTTCCGGTCCAGGTTCGTTCAGATCTGATCAGATCAAGAGATATATTTCAAAAAAAAATTTTCTCTTGATCCCAATCAGATCTTGATATATTTTAGATCTGATTCTTATTATTTTAATAAAATAAAATTAAATAAGATAAATTAAATCAAATTTAATTTACCTGATCTGGGTAATCCTATTACCCTGTTGATGATCCTGTTTGCAGCGGAAGGTTCTGGATCTTAGCCACGCAAGCGCCTGGCCTCTACCGGTATCCACTCGGGTTGGATCTGGAGATCCTCTTCTTCTCTATCATGCCTCCAAAAATTAGATCTGGATCTGATCTGGAGGATCTTCAAAACTCTTTTGAAGATGAGCAGTCGTCCTTTGCAGCAGCGCAGCCTTCTTAGCTTTTGATCGCCTTTCTTTGATCTGAATCGCACCAACCAAGGTCCAAAACTCCTTTTGGACGTGGAGAGCAAGAGGGAGAAGGTGGTTTGGCATGGAGGAGGAGGGGAGAGGCAGCCTTGGGGCATGGGGAAACTATGAATCTCATCAATTTCTAGATTTTTTCTGAGTTGGGCATACAGGGTCTTATTTATAGACTAGCTGTGATCCAACTCCTCTTCTTCCCAACCAATCACAACCCTTTGTGAAATCAGATCTAAATCTGATTGGTGGGAATAGAGTCCCCTGGATTCCTCCTTAGAGGGTGCCTAAGACCAGTCAAAGTTGGTTCTTAGAAGAACTCTAATTGGAATCCAAAAAGGAGATGGAGTCCTTGTCCAACAAGGACTCCTAGGCGCCTCCAACTTGGGCACACGCCTAGGGTGGCGTGCGCCCTTCTCCTTGCCAGGTTCTGGCAGGGGGACAGGCCCCCACCAGCTCTCCAATAGGTGCATGACATGTGGTCAAAAGTCAAAGTGTCAATGGTCAACATTTGACCAGTCAAAGGTAGACTTTTGACCAAAGTCAAAGAACAAGAAATGGCAGGTGACCAAAAATGGCAGGTAATGTCTTACAAAATAAGACAACCTTTTCTGACTTGGACAACCTCCAGTCAGACCATATGAAGGCCTCTGATTGAGCACAAACTCCTTTGGCTCAGACAGGACAACTTATTTATGATAGCAAAAGAAGAACGTTAGGTTCAATCGAGTGCTAGCACGATTTTCCTTGAACCTAATTGAATCTCATTCAGATCAATTGAACTAGATCAGTTCAATTGATGATCACCAGATTCAAACCCTTGTTTGTGTGACCCAGTTAGGTTCAGTTCTGTATGGTAATGGGATATGTCATGATCTCTATCATCGACATCATCGAAACTCCTTTCGATGGATCAGAACTCTTCTGATTCGAACAGCTAGAATGATCGATCATCTAAATCATTCTAATTGCTCCCAAAATCCACCAGTGACACCTAGCAGTATATGGTGGCAACCCATCAGAGCTGAATGTGAACCTCTTGGTGCAGCTACCTGTGTGATTAAGTTCTTCTATCTTGAGCCCCGATCAGATTAGGGTTAAGGTGAACTCGTCAAACCCTAGTCTCTGTCATATGATGTAATCATTCGATTCAAGTCCGAATGTGAAAATCTAAATAGAAACTCTTTCTATTATTTCACTCTGCCATGGCCATGGGCTTCTGGACTTGATTCTCATGATCATCATAGGGCTGCTCCTCTACCACCGAGGTAGATAGATTCCATCTTGATGCATCCAGTTCCTACAATGAACATGCTATAGCCAACATACACCTCAGGATTTCCATATGGCTAGGAGATCGAGTTAATGGTGTAGTCAAACTATAACACCCTCAAGGTGAACTATCCGATGCACCTCAGGTCAAAGAACCAGACACACTACTGCAGCATCGAGTCAGTCATTGACGAGAAGGTAGACTTCCTAATGACTACTCGAGGTGGTCACGCTCAGTGCCCTCGTTCTCTAACGAGTATCTGTACTCTCATTTTGGTGTCTCCACACCATAGACTGAAGACTTATCTACTAAAGAAAAGTGATTGTACACCAATCTTTTGGATCAATCACCATCCTCGTGATGATCCTATGGTTGGAAGCATTTTATGAGTTAATAATGATTATTCATGTCTCAAATTTTCAACTCTTGAAAATATGAATTATCATTACCATTAACTCAAAGAATGTATCATAGACACTAAATACACATATGTGATAGAAAATAATTTATTTTATTAATTTTAGTTAAAATTATAATTTTACCCCTAGAAGTGTATTACAAGTGTCAGCCAATTCTAGCTTCTAGGGCACATATATCTAATAATTATTGCCAGAGATTTTGCTTCAATTTACTTTGTGAAATAGTTTATTACCACCAAGAGAAAATTCTGTTGTCTAGATGCCATTGAAAAAGGTCTGAGTATATCCATTCTCCATTATGCAAATGGCCATGGGGCGCTCAGCGGTGTAAGTTTGGAGGTTGGCTTTCTTTGGATGTTTGCATTTCTTTGACAGCAGTCATATTTTTTGACATATTTCATAAAATCATGGTACAAGATTGGTCAATAGTAATCCTATCGAAGTAGTCTTTGTGATAAAGATTTGGCCCCTACATGACTTCTGCAGATTCTCTTATGTACTTTTCATAATACAAAATCAACTTCTAAAGGTCGGAGACATCTCAAGAGCAGTAAAGAATACGATCTTTTATATAGCTTGCCTTCATACAGAACAAACCAAAAGGCTTGGTTTCTGAGTTTTTGAGTTTCTTTTAGATTATAAGGAAGAACTGCATCTTTAAGATAGGCGACTAGTGGATCAATCCAATATGGCTCATGGTCGATCTGCATTACAGATTACAGTTTCTCCAAACTTGGGCATTTTAGAACTTCAAAGAATACTTCCTTAGGCAGTTCGATCGGGACTAAAGTGGCCAGTTTAGAGAGAAGGTCGGCTTTGGTATTTTCTGCCCTTGGAATTTGTTGGATGTTAAAATTGTTAAAGGCCAGAATCAAGTTCTTCACTTTCTTAATATATTTCATCATGCTTTTCTTTCATGCTTCATAACTACCACTAACCTATCCGACCACCAGTTGGAAATCACTATAGACTTGGAGTCGATCTGCTTTTAACTTTTTAGCTATCTTTAACCCAGTGATCAACGCTTCATATTTAGCCCCATTATTAGTGGTAGAAAATTTAAAGCACAGCGCATATTCGGCGATGATCCCATTCGGGTTAACCAAGATCAGCTCTGCACCTGCACCAAAAGTGTTGGATGAGCCGTCCGCATATAGGGCCCAAAATTCTTTGAGGAGATTGGCTCTTTCTTCAGAGGAGCTCGACTGCAACCATAAAATGCTGGTTTCATTCTATTCAAGCTCAGCTTCGTCTGAAATGGTGCATTCCACTACAAAATCTACCAATATTTAGGCTTTGACTTACGGTCGAGGTTGATAGTTAATGTCGAATTTGGTGAGCTCAATTGCCCATTTTGCTATTCTCTCAGAGGAATCTATTCAATGGAGAGCTGCCTTGATTGGTTGATTAGTAAGAAAGATTATGGTGTGCCCCTGGAAATAAGGTTGGAGTCTCTGGGCTGCAATCAATAAAGCATAAGTTAGTTTTTCTATCTTGGTATATTTGATCTCGATATCTCTCAAGACCCAACTTATGTAGTAGATCGGCCACTATACTTTTGCTTCCTCTTTAACTAAGACTGCTGCCAGAGCTACTGGGGAGACCATTAGGTATAGAAATAGTTCTTCTCCAAGTTTGAGCTTGGCAAATAGGGGAGGTGAGCAAAGGTAGTCCTTGAGTTCTTTAAATGCTTGCTGGCATTCGGTGGTCCAGCAAAAGTCCTTTGGTTGCTTGAGAACTTGAAAAAAAGGCATGCATCGCTCGACCGACCTTAAGATAAAGCAGTTCAAGGCTGCCACCCTTTCAGTCAAGTGCTGAACTTTTTTGATGGATTTAGAAGCTATCATCTCTTGAATGGCTTGAATCTTCTCTGGATTTGCTTCAATCCCGTGCCTTGACACCATGAACACCAAGAATTTTCCTAAAGTCACACCAAAGGCACATTTGGTTGGGTTCAACTTCATCTTATATTTCCAAAGGGCATCAAAGGTTTCCTTAAGGTCGGTAATGTGATTTATTGAAGCTTGGCTCTTGACAAGCATGTCATCTACAAACACTTTCATGTTGCGGTCGATTTGTCCGTGAAGATCTTATTGACCAGGTGTTGGTATGTTGCTCCTACATTTTTGAGTCCAAAAGACATAATCCTATAACAGTAGAGACCACGGTCAGTAATAAGAGCAGTTTTCTCTTCATCCTCTAGCACCATCTGAATTTGATTATAGCCGAAGAAGGCATCCATGAAGGTTAGGATCTCATGGCCCAAAGTTGCATCCACCAGCTGATCAATTCTGGATAGAGGGTAGCTATCTTTTGGACAGACTTTATTTAGTTTTTTAAAATCTATGCACATTCTCCACTTGCCATTTGGCTTTTTGGCGAGTACGACATGGGAGACACAGTTCAGATAGTTGACTTCTTAGATGAATTTAGCCTTAAGGAGCTTGTCAACTTCTTCTATAATTACCTTCTGTCTCTCTAGAGTATGGCTCTGCATCTTTTTTTCATTGGCTGATGTTTTGGATCAACAGCCAAACGATGCTCCATGACTTCTGCATCGATTCCCGACATGTCCGTGGGGACCCAAGCAAAAACATCTACATTTCTTTGAAGGAATTCGATGAGCTGCTCTTGAATCCCATCGGTTAGATTGGAACTAATGTATATTGTGTACTCCATCGATTCAAAGAGATTGAGATAAGATTTTCCATCGATTCTCCCCTTTCTTCCATAAGGTCATCTCGGACATCTAACCCATCAACAGGATAAGGGTTGGACTGCTCTTCCTTCTGCAGAGCAATTGAGTAGCAGTGCATTGCCAGAGCTTGATCTCTCTTAATCTCTCTAATCCCGTAACTTATCAAAAACTTCATCTTCAAATAATAAGTTGACACTACCATCCAAAGTACATTTAGACCAGGTCGACCAAGAATTGCATTATAAGCAGAGGAAGCCTTTACTACTAGAAAATCTACCTATGCTTCGGATTGTCTTGGATACTGTCCTACAGTCACAGCTAGAGTTATTACACCTTCAACTGGTACTACAACACCAACAAAGCCTACTAGTGGAAAGTTTATTGGTCCAAGCCGACTATTAGATATTGACATTTTAGAGAAAGCATCATAAAACAAGATGTCAGCTGAACTTTCATTATCAACTAGGATGCGATGTACATCATAGTTTGCTATATTTAAAGAGATTATAACCACATCATTATGTGAAAACTATATTCTCCATGCATCTACCTCAATGAAGGTTATGAATTTTTCAGTCCTCCATCTCTTTACTGATTCCTCAGATCCGCTGGCCTCTTCTTGTCGAAGTCTCCCAGAGATGGTGTTAATGATGCCAAGGGATGGCCAATTTTCTTATTGTTCCTTCCTCCTTAGTGGTTCTAGCTATGGCAGTACCCTTGGCCGATCTTCTCTTGCTTCAGGTTGGTGTCTGAGGAATCGACCTAGTCGGCCCCTCCTGATGAGCTTCTCGATCTCATCTTGGAGCTGAATGCATTCTTCAGTATCATGACCGTGCTCATGATGGTAGAGATAGTACTTGTTAGGATTGCGCTTGCCAGGATGAGTGTGCATCCTTTCAAACCATGACAATTGCTCCTTGATCTCCATCAATATTTGCATTTTTGGAGCATTGAGGGCAGCATAGTTATGAAATCTTCTAGGGGGAGAACTTCTTCGTGCCCTTTTGTCGTGGCTTCTTGGACGACGAGCTTGAGGAGGAGTTTGGGCTCACTTGCGCTTAGAGGAAGTCCGTGAGTGCAGCCAAACATTATTCGGCCCTCCACCTACTATGGGCTTATTAGACTCGCCCGCCTATCGCTCTCCTATTACTTCCTCATCCTTGAACTTGAAGGCTTCTTTCGCTCGGACATATCCTTCAGCCTAAGCTAGCAGATCGGCAAAGTCCCTAGGGTACTTTTTCTTTAGGAAAAATAGCAAATCATTCTTCTGAAGTCCGCCATTCAATGCGGCCACTGCAACAGACTGGTCTATGTTTCGAACTTTCAGTGTGGCAGCATTGAAGCAATTGACATAAGTCTGGATGGACTCTTTTTCCTTCTGCTTATTGTTGATGAGGGAGTTTGAACCTCTTTGAGGATGTCGACTGCTAACAAAATGAGTCACAAATTGATGGCTCATCTGGTCAAAGAAGAAAATTATACCTGACTTTAATACCAAGTACCAGTTTCTTGTTGCTTCCTTCAAGATAGATGAAAAAGCTCAGCATAAGATGGCATCTGATGCACCATGGAGCAGCATCATGGTCCGGAAGGCCTCCAGGTGATCGACTGGATTAGAGGTTCCATCGTAGCTTTCAAATAAGGAAAGTTTGAAGTTTAATGGAATGGATTCTTGCATAATTCGAAGAGGAAAAGGAGGATCAGTGCAGACATCATCATGGTGAGCTAGGGTGACATGGCAGAGTTCCTTAATCCATCAATCCATCCCTTGTAGTTTTTGATCGAGGATGTCATCTCGATCGTAGATCTTGGAAGGCTTTCGACTGTAGATGGGGAAGGTCTCTCTTAAAGAAGAATCATGATCTGAACAAGAATTCTTTGCTCTCTATTTTTTCTTCCCAGGGTTGATGGGTATGCTAGCCCATGTACACTTTCTTAGGATCGATTCCTGACATTTTGATGGTAGGTTTTTTGGTGGAACCATCACCAGAGGTTGCTGCATGGTCTGCACAATTTCAGTGAGGCCCTAAATCCACTGCATCAGTAGGTTAAACTACTTCAGAACTACCATGGCCATCGATGGAGGAGGAGGTTGAGGCACCAACAATGAAGTGAGAATGGATGGATCTGGCTCAGATTTGGTAGTAGAAGCAATAGATCTTTGGGTAGTCACCTTCTTTGGAGGCATTTCTTGGGATTGAGGGAGAGGATGGAGATGAACCTTGAAAAAGAAGATCCACAGGATCGATTGAGCACTTCTTTAAGAACAAGGGTTTACAAATTGTCCTCCTTCTAGCACCAATCCTATTGGTGCAGAATCTAGTTGATGCCGGATCGAGCTAGAGTTGAGGAAGAAGAGGTCACTGTCAGTAACCTACAAAATAAAGTTTCATCTAAAGTCGGTGGTGGTGGCTCCGATAGGATCCTCCGACGATCAAGTCAGCTCTTCTAGCCAATAAAAATGGAGTGCTCAGGAAAGAATTCAGTAGAGTTTTGAGAACGAGAAGAGAGCTTCAAGAAAATGTATCTAGAGGGTTCCTTTTATAGATAGAGCTTATAACAGACTTGAAAGTGATAGTCGTAACCATCGGATAGTGGGCCGCTTATGGACAAATGGAGTTTGTTACAGAGAGTAGTGTCCGTTGTCGTGACATGCCCATTCATTGGGATTTAGTAGTCAAAGTCTGAAGGAAGCAGGCATTGGTTGGTGAAGAGCTATGACATATATCAATTCTAGAAGAGTTCGGACTCCTCTAAGTTGTTTATGAATGAGTTAGTTCATGTCGTGTAGAGAGCTGTAGATTAAAAGAGGTTTGACCAGAAAGAAATCACCTAGAGGAAATACGATTAGAGAGGATCATCTGAGAGGAATGCTAGTTGAAATCTGGAAGTAATTCGCTAGAGGAATTTAGATGGAGTTTGACTAATGGAGAAGTCCAGAAGGAGTCTGACTGATGGAGAAGTCCAACAGAAGGAAAAGTCCAAGAGGAGTTCGATTGAAGGAGAAGTTTGGAAGGAGTTCGACTGATGAAGAAATCCTACTATAAGAAAAGTTTGGGAGGAGTTTGGTTGACGGAGAAATCTGGCTGCAAGAGAAGTTTGAGAGGAGTTCGACTGATGGAGAAGTCCGAAAGGAGTCTGACTGATGGAGAAGTTTGGCTGAAAGAGAAGTCTGGAAGGAGTTCAATTGATGGAGAAGTTCGATTGCAAGAGAAGTCCGGGAGGAGTTCGACTGATGGAGAAGTCCGAAAGGAGTCCGACTGATGGAGAAGTCCGACTGAAAAAGAAGTCCGATAGGAGTTCGACTGAAGAAGAAGTTCAACTATAGGAGAAGTCCAGAAGGAGTTTGACTAATGGAGAAGTTTGGAAGGAGTCCGACTGATGAAGTCTGGCTGAAGGAGAAGTCTAGGAGGAGTTCGATCGAAGGAGAAGTCTAGAAGGAGTTCGACTGATGGAGAAGTCTGGCTGCAAGAGAAGTCCAAAAGTAGTTCGACTGATGGAGAAATTCGAAAGGAGTCCGATTGATGTAGAAATCTGGCTATAAGAGAAGTCTAGGAGGAGTTCGACTAATGGAGAAATCCGGCTGCAAGAGAAGTCTGGGAGAAGTTCGACTGATGAAAAAGTCTGGAAGAAGTCCGACTGATGAAAAAGTCTGGAAGGAGTCTGACTGAAAGAGAAGTCCGAGAGAAGTTCGACTGATGAAGAAGTCCGGAAGGAGTTCGACTGGCAGAGAAGTGGCGATTGAAGCTCTTCTGCAATTACAAATTATACTTGGCTGAGCATTAGATTGAACTTCAGTGGGAGTGGGGTTTACTCCCAACAATCCTGAAAATCATGTTCTCTATATTTTTTTTGAGATTTTGACTTAAGGAGCTTGAGTCGACTTGTTCCTCTGCTCAAGACCATGCCAACTAAAACTCTTGCATGCCATACTTTCTTTTCCTTCCGTTTCAGCTTGAGCTGAATCAAGGGTCGACTCGTGGGGTTATATGCTAAAAATTTTTATTTCATCTAATTTGATTTCTCTTTTATTTTTGGTCTTGAAATACTTTCTTCGAGCTTTGCATTAGGTGTGATTCATGCCTCAAAAGCCACCAACATCTCCGCATTGAATCTTAAATGCACATTTAGAGATGTTTTATTTGATACTCTACCATGCATCCTAAAACACGATCTCAACCAATTCATTAGTCTAACCATATACTCAAATATTTTATTCCTCATCAAAATCAATCCTTGGGATTAATAATCTCCCCCTTTTTGATGATAAAAAAACTTTGAGTATGTGAGCAAGAGATATAAAATGACTATGTTAGAGATGTAAGGGTGCAACATTTTCATAATTTCATACATAGCTCCCCCTGTGTTTATGCTTATGTCAATAATGTTTCTTATCAATTTCTAATTTTAGTTTGCTACATGTTCTTGCTTGAATGGTGAATTGTTAATTTTTATCAATATATGTGTCAAGTGTTAATATTAAACAATCAATGTTTCACATGTGCCAAGTATACATTTGATACATAGAATATATATCATGGCACAAACTCATAATGCTTATTCATGAGAATCAAATATATATATATATATTTGTTTCACATGTATCAATCAGAATACATATCATATAATCAATTATGCTCAAAGTCCCATCAAGTTTAACTGTTTCACATCATAACACATCCAAGGTAAATATATGCTGAATATATGCTCATATACATCACAATTTATCCAAAGTGAATATATGCTTATATACATCTTCATTTATCCAAAGTGAATATATGCTCATATACATCTTACTCCCCTTTTTTGTCATCATTCCAAAAGTATGATTTAAAGATAAACAAGACACAAGATTGTATCTAGAGAAGGAAGAAATGTAAAGATAAGTGATTATATTAGTTTTTCATTGCATTTTCAAAATGAATGTGTTGGATCACAACACACCAAGATACAATGACATGTGCAAACAAAAGTCAAGCATTTACATATAAATGTCCAGAAAGCACCTAACATAAAGACAAGTATAAGAATTCACTTCTAATACAAAGATAAGCCTAAAACATCAATTGGCTAGACATCGGCTCCCTATGATGCTACTCATCATCTAAGGGGATCTCTAGTATCTGGAAAGATGAGGCACGAGATGCGAATGGTCTAGCTTTCCTACTCCTAGTCCTAGCTAATGGCCTAGCCACCTGTGAAGGAGTAGGCCTTGCATGAGTGTAGACTCTGAGTGGTGGTCTACTCTCACTAATGGATATCTGAGTGGACTGAACAGGAGACATGGGTGGAGGAGGTAGAGGACGAGGCATGATGGCTCTAGTGGCTGCATCTACTATTGCTGCTACTGGTTTCGAACCTGGAGCAAGTCTCTCAATTTTTTTAATCAAACTGCCCATAGCTCTAAGTACTGAAATGATGTCCTGCTTAAAGAAAAAACTCATTTTTTGCTACAGGATCGTCTAGATTTGAGATAGATTTTTCTAGAAAAAAATTCTTAAGATCTGATCAGATCTAAGAGTTCTCAGATCTGATCATGACAATCTAATATTAAATACAAAAATTAAATTTAAATAAGAAACATCTGATGTACCTGATTAGGATAATCTGATTATCTTGATGATGATCCTGATGCTCCTAAGGTTCTAGATCGAGCCACGCACGTACTTGGCCTCTACTGGAGTCCACTTGGATAGGATGTAGAGATGTTCTTCTTTAGAATCAATGCCCCAATGATTAGATCTAGATCTGATCTAAAGGTTCTTCAAAAAATTTTTTGAAGAAGTAGCAGTCTTCTCTTTCAGCAGTGTTGTCTTCTTCCTGATTTGGGTAGCAATTTTCATTGGACCACTCTTGCACTTATGCCCAACTCTTTGAGAATGGAGAAGGGAGAGAGAGGATCAAAGGAAGGCATGGAAGAGAGAAGGACATCCTTGCGGTGTGGTGGATTGGCTAAGAGCTCTCAACCCTAGGCACAAACAGGGTTTAAATAGACCCTACTGTGCCATGTAGTGCCACATCACCTCGACCAATCAGAGGTCTCTATTTAATTAGATCTAAATCTGATTGGTGGGGTGATGTCATCTGATCATATCAGATAAAGTCCCTCAAAAATCCACTAAAGTTGGTGCCAACATTGGATAAGCCCAGTGAAGTTGGCACCAAAGAGTTCAAGGCCATCAAGTTATCCTAGAGTCCCATCTATATGGGACTCCATCTTTTCCACATGGGGTGCAAGCCTAGGGTGGCGTGCACTCTCTCTTTCCTCTTTTAGTAGGAGGACAAGAGCCCTAAGTGCTCTGCAATGGGTGCATGCCACATGGCCCTGTGTCCAAGTGTCCAGGGTCAACTGTTGAACAATGTTCGAAACTAGAAAATGGTAGGTGATAGGAATTAGTAGGTGTTGTCTTAAATTCATCTGATAAATTAAGATAATACTCTTCTAACCTAGACAAACTCCAGCCAGACTAAGATAAATTTTTTGAGTGAGTCCAAATAGATTTACCTCAGTCAAAACAAACAAGAATGATTATAGAAGGAGAATGTTTGGCTCAATTGTGTGCTAGCATGATTTTCTTCAACCTAATTGGATCTAATCCAAATCAACTGAACTGGGTTAGCCCAAGTGATGACGTCTAGATCCAAACTCTTATTTGTGTGATCCAGTTAGATTCCATTCCATATGGTAATAAGATATGATGCAATCTCTATCATCGACATCATCAAAATACCTTTCGATGGATCAGAACTTTTTCGATTCACATAATTAGAATGATCGATCATCAAGATCATTCTAATTGCTCTCAAAATCCATCAGTGACACCTAGCAGTATATGGTGGTAAGCCATCAAAATAAAAAATGAACCTCTTGGTATAGCTACTTGTGTGATTGGGTTCTTTTATCTTGAGCCCCGATAGGATTAGGGTTAAGGTGAACTCGTCAAACCCAATATCCATCATATAAATTAATCATTCGATTCAAGTTCGATATAAAAATCTAATAGAAATTGTTTTTATCATCTTCACACTGCCATGGCCATGGACTTAAGGACTCGATCTCATGATCATCATAGGGCTACTCCTCATCTACCGATGAAGATAGATCCTTTATTGGTGCAATCCAATTCTTACAGTGAACATGCTATAGCCAACATACATCTTAGGATTCTGAATGGCTAGGAGATCGAATTATAGTGTAGTCAAACTATAACACCCTCAAAGTAAACTGTCGATGCATCTCAGGTTAAAGAACTAGACACACCACTGCAGTATCGAGTCAATCATCGATCAGAAGGTAGACTTCTTTATGACTGCTTGAGATGGTCATTATCAGTATCCTCATTCTCTAACGAGTACCTATACTCTTGCTCTGGTGTCTCCATACCATAGACTCAAGACTCATCTATCTTAAGAAAGCGATCATACATCAATCTTTCGGATTGATCACCATCCTCATGATGATCCTATGGTCAGGAGTAGTTTATGAGTTAATTATAAAAATTCATATCTTAAATTTTTAACTCTTAAAAATATAAATTATCATTTCATTAACTCAAAGGATGTATCATAGATACTTTAAATACACACTATGATGGAAAAATAACTTTTTTTTTAATTTATAGTCAAAATTATAAAATTATCCTTAGAAGTGTATTATAAGTGTTCAGCCAATCTGGCTTCTAGGAAACACATCTAACAAACTCTCACTTGACCTAAAGCCAATTAGCTATAAATCTAAGTCCCATCTTTTCAAGGTAGGCTTTGATCTTCTATTGGCTCGATGGCTTTGTCAACGGTGAAGGAACCAGATCTAGGATTTTATAGGTAGATCTTGAAAACTTTTTCAAGATCTTACAGTGGAAGACTTAAATAAATTAAATATTTATTTAAATAAATATGTAAATACCTAGATCTTAGATCTATTATATGATAAAGGCATGATATTAAATTAAAAATTAAAATCAAATAAAAAAATAAAAGATTGATCAAATCAACCTAGATCTACACTACATCAAATGCAGGTATAAAGTTTATAGATCATATCTATTACCTGAGCAAGTTAGACATTCTAACTTGCTGATCCAGACTTGAGGATGATGTCACAAGCCGCACATGCATCCGACCTTTAGGAGTCATCCACACGAGCCTACGATCTCTGATATGAAGTCCGATGCAGAAAATCAACACAACATGCTAGTACTGTGCTGATCCTTCTTCGATGGTTGATCCAATGCTCTCTTCTTCAAAATTTGGATTCTCCAAAATATGAGAAGAAAGATGAAAGTTTACTAATTTGAGATTCTCTCAAAAAAACTCAAAAAAAGGGAGAGATTGAAAATAAAACAGCCCAAGAAGATGACCCTCTTCTTCTTCTCTTTTCTCTCACCTAGACACCTAGTTTGGTGCCTATGGAACCCCCACGCCCAAGGACCCTCTTCCTCTAATTTTTTGCACACCCTAAACCTCTCTCAAAGCATAAAAAAATTAGAATAAAATTCATCCAATAAATAGAAAAAAAGAAGAGTCTAAGTTAGATCAAAATCCTAGACTAAAAATATCCAAACATGGAAAGTTGTTGGGGCACCCAACTCTTGGGCGCCTCCTCCATAATTATTGACATGGACCAGCAAGAGAGGGTGCACAAAAAAAAAGATTATTTTCATAAAATAATAGAAGAATTAATTAAAAGAAGGGGTGGCACTCAAGGGAAGGTGTTTTGGTCAATAAGGATTCAAAACAAACTCTTCTTTTGACTTGGTCTTCCAACAAATTGCCTTATGAGAAAAAGAGGAGAGAAAGAGGGCATGAGAAGCCATGGGAGTGGAGAATTTTTACATATGAAACAAAATGAAAAGGGCATGGGGCATGAGAATTAAGTGGTGCAAGTGATAGGGAGTCCTAGTCACACTAGGACTCCTATTTTGACTTGGTCAAACAAGATATTTTAACCAAATAAAATTAAGATTAAACAAACCTAATTAAATAAGATCCTAACCTATTTAAGAACTTAATTAAATTAGATTAAATTCTAATTTATTTTTTAATTAAATTAGAAAATTCGATTAATTCGAATCCTAGTTAGACTAGGATTAGTTCTTCCTTGCACTTGGCTTATCCAATAAACCAATTGGACTTGATCCAATCAAGCCCAAACCAAATATAATTAAATTATATTTAATTAAACTTAATCTTAGCCTATTGGTTTAATTAAATTAAGCTAATTAGCAATCTAATTGCTAATCGATCCTCCTATAACCCTTGCATTAGGTTAAACATCAATTGTATTGATTGTTTAATCTTAGAATGATTCTTAATCATTGATAAACCATCCAATTAGATCATAAGCTCTAATATGTGTGACCTCATAGGTCCGAACCTATGTCGGTAGCATAGAAATAAATTTCTATACCAATCGAAGTGACCATCTAGCAATGATACCCAATGGTCGGATAGGTCGAAGGTGTAGAACACCATCCTTAGAATCCAAGCGGATATAGTTTTCATATATTTCATCCCCTTGACCATAATGCTCGTAGGATACCTCAGAGTTCAACTGTCAACTCTGATCAGGTTGTCTACATTGTATTTCAAAATATCAAATCCATCTGATGGATTATCCTGACCAAGGTTTTGCTATATTGAAATATAGTGATGCATTCTTTTATATCTTGATCACACTCTGACTTCACAAGTACTTGACTGTGCCCAGAAACCTTCCATTATTGAATTAAAAATTTAGTTAGTCTGGTACCAAAGCATAGTGAGTTGCTTGTACGTCACAGAGGTTATCTCATATCTAAGAGATACTTATACCTATATCCCATTAAAGACATTCTCAACAGTAGAATGCTCTGGAGTTGGTTACGTTCCATAACGATGTATCCAAATATCTCACTTGTATGCCATACTAGTATCTCCACACTCCTTGATTAAGAGGACAACCAACCTATATGGCATATAGCGACCTATGCTCGATAGACATTGTTGTCCTAATTAACAACCTATCATTTGGTTGTGAACCTATTTAAGGACTAATCGATAAATTCTCTCTTTATCGAAACTATACAGTCCTAAGAACTTCATCACAATAATGGAGTTCATTAGAAGATGTAAACTTATAATGAAAAGGATGCCAAAATATTTTTATTAATTAATAAATTAATTATAATTATAAAATAGCTCAACTATCAATAGGCTGATGATTGACTTTGGAACATAATTTTCATCAAGTGGGTCAGTCGCATTGTCTGTAGTATCAACTCTCTTGACCTCGACATATCTCTTCTCAAGATAATCGTGGATGAGGTGGTATCACCAATCAATGTACTTGAATTTTTGATGAGACCTTGGCTCTTAGCTAGGGCTATGGTGCCATTATTGTTGCAGTATAGAGAGACGACATCTAATGGCATCACTTCAAGCTCTGCAGCCAACTTCTTATACCAGAGTGCCTTCTTTGCAGCTTTCGATGCAGCGATGTATTCTGCTTCTATGGTGGAGTCTGCTATCACCATCTACTTGGAACTCTTCCAACTGTAGCTCCACCATTGCATATAAAGAGACTTTCAGATGTCGACTTTCGATCATCTATGTTGGACATAAAATTTGATTCTATATACCCCCAGACATAGAGCTCTCCATTATCAAAGACTAGAAATATATCCTCAGTTCTTCTCTAGTACTTAAGGATATATTTTATAGAAGTCCAATGCTTTTCGTCTGGATTCTACTGATACCTGTTCATGACACTCACAGCATGGGCAATATCAGGTCATATACATAGCATGGCATACATGAGGCTCCCTATTGTCGAAGCATAAGGAATCTTGCTCATGTGTTCAATCTCCTCAGATGTGCTAGGGCACATCTTCTTGGAGAGATGAATGCCATGTCAAGGAGAGATTAAAATTCTTAGATGTGTTCAAAAGCCAAATATCAGTTTGTTGATGGTTGTGCTACATTATATCTATAATTGATTCATTAATAAATAAAATATATTTTTTATATTTTTCATCATAAAGTATTCATCTTCTAACGAACTCTATTATTATGATGAAGTCCTTAGAACTATTTAGCTTTGATAAAGAGAGAATTTATCGATTAGTTTTTAAATATATTTAGGACTAAATGATAGGTTGTTAATTAGGATGACAGCATCTATCGAGAATAGATCGCTATATGCCATATAGATTGATTATCCTCTTGATCAAGGAGTGTGGATATACTGGTATGGCATATAGATGAGTTGTATGGATATATTGTCATTGAACATGACCAACTCTAAAGCATTCTGCTATCAAAAATGTCTCTAATGGGATATAGGTATAAGTATCTCTTAGACCTGAGATCGTTTTAGTAACTTGCAAGCAACTTACTGTGCTTTGGTACTAGGCAAACTAAATTTTTAATTCAGTAATAGAAGGTTTCTGAGTATAATCAAGTACTTACAAAGTCAAAGTATGATCAAGATGGAATTGACAACTCCAAAAGTTGGAGAAGAATGTATCATTGTATTTTAATATAGCAAAATATTGGTCAGGATAATCTATCAGATGGATTTGATATTTTAAAATACAATGTGGACAACCTGATCAGAGTTGATAGTAAAACTCTGAGGTGTCCAACAAGCATTTTGGTCAAGGAGATGAATTATATGGAAACTATATCCACATGGGTTCTAAGGATGTTGCTCTACACATTCGATCTATCCGACCATCGGGCACCTTTGCTAGATGGATACTTTGATTGGTACAAAAATCTATTATTATGCTACCAGCTTAGGTTCAAACCTATAAGGTCACACATATTATAGCTCATGATCTGATTGGATGGTTGATCAATGATTAAGAATCATTCTAGGGCTAAAGAATCAATACGATTGATGTTTAACCTAGTACAAGTATTACAGGAGGATTGATTAGCAATTATATTACTAATTAGCTTAATTTAATTAAATCAGAGGGCTAAAATTAAGTCTAATTAAATATAATTTTATTAAATTTAGTTTGGGTTTGATTGGATCAAGTCCAATTGGCTTATTGGATAAGCCAAGTGCAAGGATGAACTAGTCCTAGTTCAACTAGGACTCGAGTCAACCTAATTTTTTAATTTAATTAAAAATTAAATTATAATTTAATCTAATTTAATTAAATTTTTAATTTGGTTAGGACTTAATTTAATTTTGTTGACTTGGTTTTGATTTAATTTGGTTTGAAAAGCCACTTTGACCAAGTCATAGATGGAATCCTAGTAAGACTAGGATTCCACCTTGCGCCACCTTAGCCCCTCATGCCCCACACCCTCTTTCTCTCTTATTTTGTGTGAAAAATACCTTTCTCCCAGGCCTTCTCATGCATGCCCTAATCTCCTCTCTTTCTCATATGGAAATTAAGTAGTGGACCAAGGCAAATTATGAATTGGTTTTGGTTTCAAATCTTATGAGATAGTGTTTTGGAAAACCAAAACTCTTCCTCCCTTTTATGTTGCCCTCCTTCCTATTTTTTCTCTAATATTATTGGAAAAGAAGAGAAAGTTTTTGGGTGACATTTCCATGTGGGTCCATGCCAAATACTTCTAGAGTGGGTGCCCAACCTTGACTTCCCTTTTTGGTCTTTCCTTGTCTAGTTTTTGACCTAGACAATGACTCCTCTTCTCCTAAATATTTTGGATGAATTTTGAGCCAATTATATGATATGTTATCGAACATTGAGAGAGCTTTGGGATGTGTGAAAATTAGGGAGAGAGAGTCCTTAGGCATTGGTGTTCCATAGACACCAAACTAGGTGTCTAGGTGAGAGAAAAGAGAAGAAGAAGAGGGTCTTCTTCTAGGGTTACTGTGTTCACCTCTTTTCTTTCTCTTTGTTTGAGTTTTCTAAGAGTGTCTCACATTTGAAACCTTTTCTCCTCCTTCTTCTCTTTGGAAGAGTATAAATCTAGAAGAAGAAGGCATCTAATCAACCATCAAAGAAGGATCAGCATAGTACCAGCATATTATGCTGATTTTCTGCATCAGAACTTCTGATCATGATCATGGGCTCGTATGGATGACCCCTAGAGGCCGGACGTATGTATGGCTCATAACTTAACCCAAGCCTAGATCAGCAAGTTAGAATGTCTAACTTGCATAGGTAATTGATCTGATATATTATTTTCATACATGCATTAGATGTAGTATATATACATGTTGATGTGATCAACAAGTTTTAATTTCTTCTTTAGATTTTAATTTTTGATTTAATAACATGCCATGATCATGTAATAGATCCTAGATCTAGGATATTTTCTAATATTTAAAATTAATTTTGATTAATTTTAGTCTTTCGCTGTCTGATCTTGAAAAAATTTCAAGATCTAATCCTGAAATCCTAGATCTGATTTCTTCAATTGGTATCAGAGCCAGATTAATTATTACATGATTATGTATGCATGTTTAAATTATTTCTTAAATTAGATCTGATTTATAGTCTATTTATTAAATATAAAATTAAAAATGATAATCATATGAATTGATTATAAGGTTGTCCTACTATAAGGTTTATTCCTTACAGTGGAGAAGTTGTCCTAGTTTGTATTGATCCGCTACTAATCATAAATTTTTTAGATGTAATCTAATTTTATTTATGATTTAATATATTTAAAATAATTTTAAATTTAAAAATAAAAGTTTTAGATTGTACGGACTGATTATAAGGTTGTCCTATTATAAGGTTTATCCCTTATAGTGGAGAGGTTGTTCTAGTACGTACTAATCTAAAATGTTGATCATAAAATTTTAGATTAGATCTAAGAGATTTTATAATCTGATTAAAAATATTTTAATCTAATTTTAATCATCATAAATATATTAGACTTGATCTAGGAAAATTTATGATTGATTAAAGTTGAAATTATTTCAATTACATGAACTTGTTTAGATTAGATTTAAAGTAGATTCATATTTATGTTACTTGCATATTTATTATGAATCAAATATGCAACTTGATTGATGAAACCATATTATAAAAATATTTTATAAATATAAAAATTATTTTCAAAAAGTCGAACCACAACCCTCAGCCCAAAACATAATTAAGAATTAAGAAGTTATATGATTAGGATCTAGGATTATGAATTGAAGATCTTAAGACATAAATCATAACACATTGGATTAAATGGGTTAGTGGAGATTAGGTCCATTAATTAGATTAGATCTAGGATTAGATTAAAGAATAAACTTAATTAGAGAATTGACTAAATCTAATCAATTGTTATCTTAGATTAGGTCAAGAATTCTCTAGATCAATTATAATAGTTGTAGTTGGTCAAGTCCATATCCTTAACAAGACCCAAGATGGACTTGATTCTTGGCTATGCAGTCTGGCATGAACTATTAGGTTGATCTAATTAAAACTAATTAAATCAGTTGATATCTAAGGTAAACCAGATTGGTGGTCTTTAATTGGCAGGCCGCTTACCTGGTCATTTTTGATGGTGTCTAAGACAAGCTTTAGTAGATCTTCCTACTGATCGAACTTATCTAATCTCTTGGTAAAATTATGTTTTGATCGGATCACTTGACTATTCGAGCTAACCCATGTCAGCTAGCTAAATCAGTATGACTGATTTAGGTGCTCTTAGACCAGCCTATTAATGGTCTCCCTTAAGCTGACTTGGTGAAGCTAGTCAGAGGATCATGACAAGCTGGTTCATCTAACCTTCTCTCTTTAAATCAAATTAATTAAATCTTCTAAAATTATTAGGTCCTTAAAATGAAATAGTTATGGTGATAACTAAATCATAGCCTTCCATTATGTGGATGATAATGGATCCATTAGTTGGATAATCATTGGAGGCCCATAAGCCTGTTGCTTATCTGCTAATAAAATTATCATTCATAATATGATTTCTTGACTGCGTCTCTCTAAATGGTGGTTAGGTTGACCAACCATAGTTCAGCATAATCATTCATTAGTTAGATGGACTAAGTATGATCATGTTAATGTTTGAACCGAATCAAAACTTTCAGTGGAGGCCCAAGCCTACTGAAATGATACCTGAGGAAAAATTAAATTACTAAAAATTATTTGGAGAAACAATTGGTTATAAACCTATCCTTATATATACATGGGTTAACCAACCATAGTTGGGCTTATGTGCAGTCTATGTGGATTCTAGTACCCACTAAGGAATTATGGCAATTTCTCAAATTAGAGGAAGAGGCTACCGATTCGAATAAAATAGTGGAAGGAATCTTTTGATTAAAGTCCAAATCTTTAGGTTCAATGAATCAATTACTAATTAAACTTTTGATTCTCCTTTATATAGTTAAACCCTAACTATAGTTCCTCCATTCACTATTAGATAGTGATAAATTTATGGGATCCAACTTCGATAATAAGTATCAAAAGTTGAATGATGTTTAGCAGCATGAAGTTGTTCGTGCTGTGGCTTCTATGCCTAGTTTAAATATAAGGTCCAAGAATAACCTAGATCAAACTGGATGCTTCCACTATAAGAAGTATGGATATTGGAAGAGGAATCATCCTCAGTATCTTGATTTTCATGACCCGAATAGGCTAAAAAAGAGAGATGAGCAAGTAGTTGCTGATCAAGGATGTTATATGATAATATCTTATAATTTTTCTATTTGTGATACTTCTACTTGGGTATTAGATACGAGAAGTTCAGTCCATATTTGCAAAATATTGTAAGAACTTCAAATTAGTAGAAGATTTAAAAATAATGAGCGATTCCTGCATGTTGGAGATGGAAGGTCAATTCCAGTTCTAGCTATGAGAATAGTTCAATTTATTCTCAATAATAATATCATTTCTTTAAATGAATGTCATTATTGTCCTTCCTTTCTAATGAATATAATCCCTGTTAGTCTTTTGGCCAAAGATGGTTATCATTTATCTATAAAGGGAGATTATTGTGATATCATTATGAATGATATTACAATAATGCAAGGACAACAAAGAAATGGTATTTATATTTTATCACAGCCTGTGAGTATAATGTACACTTCTAGAAAATATTCTAGATTAGATAATGTCTCTGATATCTACCTATGGCACTATAGGCTAGGTCACGTAAATAAGAACAGGATAAATAGGTTGACTCAAAAAGGAATCTTCGAAGTCAGTGATTATGAATCACTTCCGGCCTATGAACCTTATCTTCTTGGTAAAATAACCAAGTCACCTTTTACTAAAAAAGATGAGAGAGCTACTGAGCTCTTAAGTCTAGTACATACTAATGTATGTGGACCAATGAGCTCTTAAGATAAATCTTTTTAGAAAAAAAGTTTCTTGGTAAAGGAACTGTTGCCTCTAAGGTTAAACTTGATGAAGTTCAATAGGTAAAAAAATCAATACCTATAGCTGAATCTGAGTTAAATTTGATTAGATCAGATTCAGAGCCTAGTGTACCTGCACCATTAAGGCAATCTGATAGAGTACCACATCATCTAGATAGATACTATGATTTCTTAGTCCGGGATGGTGATCCCATTGAACTCAATGAGAACGATGAGGATCCAATCACTTTTATGGATGCTATGTAGAGATTCGATTCTAAGAAATGGCTTGAGGCCATGAAATCCAAAATGGAGTCCATGAAGGTCAATGATGTATGGACATTGGTTAACCTATCCGAAGGGGTTAAACCCATTGGATGTAAATAGATCTTTCAAAGAAAAAGGAGTATAGACGAAAAGGTGGAGACCTATAAAGCCTATCTGGTTGTCATGGGATGTCATCAATATTATGGTATTGACTATGAGAAGATGCTCTCTCCTATGGCAATGGTCAAATTTATTTGGATAATGCTTGCAATAGCTGTCCATCTGGACTATGAGATTTGGCAGATGGATGTGAAGACAGCTTTTCTAAATGGAGAGCTGATCGAAGAGGTATATATGATACAACCTGAGAGGTTCATATCCACAGATGAGTCCAAAGTGTACAAACTTTAGAGATCCATTTATGGATTGAAGTAGGCATCTCAAAGTTGGAACATGCATTTTGATAAGATGATCAAAACGTATGGCTTTGTTAAGAACGGAGAGGAGCCCTGCATTTACAAATGGGCAAATGGTCCAGCAATAGTATTTCTTATCTTGTACGTGGATGATATTCTCTTAATTGAAAATGACATTCCCGCACTGTCTAGTTGTCATCACAATTCTCCATGATGGACTTGGGTGAAGCATCCTATATCCTAGGGATGAAGATCTATAGGGATAGATCTAAAAGGATGCTTGGATTATCTCAGTCCACGTATATAGATATTATACTAAAGAGGTTCAGCATGAAAAATTTAAAAAAATGCTATCTTCCGATAGGCCATGAAATTTCTCTCTCTAAGAAAGATTATTTGACAACTCCTAAAGAGAGAGAGCGTATGAGTAGAGTCCCATATGCTTCAGCAATGGGATCTATCATGTATGCCATGACATGTACGAGATCAGATATGGCATACTTACTAGGAGTAGTGAATAGATACCAGTCTGATCTCGAAGAAAATCATTGGAAAGTGGTTAAAACCATCCTTAAATATTTGAAAAATACTAAGGATCAATGGTTGGTTTATGGCAAGTCAGATCTGAAACTTATGGGATTTACAGACTCCAGCTTTCAATCCAACTATGATGATAGTAGAAGCATGTCGGGATATATCTTTACTCTAAATGGTGAAGCCATATGCCGGAAGAGTTCCAAGCAGCATACTGTGGCAGACTCTATTTGTGAAGTCGAGTACATCGCTGCATCAGATGCTGCAAAGCTGTGAGGCTGAGAAAGTTTATCACCGAGCTCGGAGTAGCACCCTTCCTAGATGGTCCGATCCTGTTCTACTGTGATTGCACTGGTGCCATAGCTCAGGTGAAGGAATCAAAGGAACACCAGTGGATGAAGCACATCCCTTGCTACTTTCACTTGGTCCGAAAGATCATGGATCGAGATGATGTCGACCTTCAAAAGGTTGATGGAAAGGAGAACCTAGCCAATCCCTTTAATAAATCCCTAGCGATAAAGAAGTTTGATAACCACAAGTCGAAGATGGATATTAGATACTGAGTCGAGTGGCTTTAGGATAAGTGGGAGTTATTGGAAAATATGTCCTAAAGCCAATCATCAGTCTTTTGATGGTTGTGCTACATTATATCTATAATTAATTTATTAATAAATAAAATATATTTTTGATATTTTTCATCATAAAGTATTCATCTTCTAATGAACTCCATTATTGTGATGAAGTCCTTATGACTATTTAGCTTTGATAAAGAGAGGATTTATCAATTAGTCCTTAAATCTCTTCACGACCAAATGATAGACTGTTAATTAGGACGATAGCATCTATCGAGAATAGATTATTGTATGCCATATAGGCTGGTTGTCTTCTTGATAAAAGATTGTGGAGACACTGGTATGACATACAGATGAGATATATGTTAGACATATGTGCCCTAGAAGCCAGAATTGGCTGACACTTGTAATACACTTCTAGGGGCAAAATTGTAATTTTGACTAAAATCAATAAATGGGTTATTTTCTATCACATATGTGTATTTAGTGTCTGTGATACATCCTTTGAGTTAATGGTAATGATAATTCATATTTTCAAGAGTTGAAAATTTAAGACATGAATAATCATTATTAACTCATAAATTGCTCCTGACCATAGGATCATCACGAGGATGGTGATTGATTCGGAAGGTTGGTGTACAATCGCTTCTCTTTAGTAGATGAGTCTTGAGTCTACGGTGTGGAGACACCAAGCGAGAGTACAGGTACTCGTTAGAGAACGAGGGCACTGAGCGTGACCACCTCGAGTAGTCATTAGGGAGTCTACCTTCTCATCAATGACTGACTCGATGCTGCAGTAGTGTGTCTGGTTCTTTGACCTGAGATGCATCGGCAGTTCACCTTGAGGGTGTTATAGTTTGACTACACCATTACTCGGTCTCCTAGCCATATGGAACCCTGAGGTGTATGTTGGCTATGACATGTTCATTGTAGGAACTGGATTGCATCAAGATGGAATCTATCTACCTCGGTGGTAGAGGAGTAGCCCTATGATGATCATGAGAATCAAGTCCAGAAATCCATGGCCATGGTAGAGTGAAATAATAGAAAGAGTTTCTATTTAGATTTTCACATTGGACTCGAATCGAATGATTACATCATATGACAGAGACTAGGGTTTGACGAGTTCACCTTAACCCTAATCTGATCGGGGCTCAAGATAGAAGAACTGAATCACACAGGTAGCTGCACCAAGAGGTTCACATTCAGCTCTGATGGGTTGCCACCATATACTGCTAGGTGTCACTGGTGGATTTTGGGAGCAATTAGAATGATTTAGATGATCGATCATTCTAGCTGTTCGAATCAGAAGAGTTCTGATCCATCGAAAGGAGTTTCGATGATGTCGATGATAGAGATCATGACATATCCCATTACCATACAGAACTGAACCTAACTGGGTCACACAAACAAGGGTTTGAATCTGGTGATCATCAATTGAACTGATCTAGTTCAATTGATCTGAATGAGATTCAATTAGGTTCAAGGAAATCGTGCTAGCACTCGATTGAACCTAACGTTCTTCTTTTGCTATCATAAATAAGTTGTCCTGTCTGAGCCAAAGGAGTTTGTGCTCAAATCAGAGGCCTTCATATGGTCTGACAGGAGGTTGTCCAAGTCAGAAAAGGTTGTCTTATTTGTAAGACACTACCTGCCATTTTTGGT
Source organism: Cocos nucifera (assembly GCA_006176705.1). Taxonomy (NCBI): domain Eukaryota; kingdom Viridiplantae; phylum Streptophyta; class Magnoliopsida; order Arecales; family Arecaceae; genus Cocos; species Cocos nucifera. Next base: position 415,357 of record QRFJ01000174.1, on the reverse strand, counting down.
CACCTGCCATTTCTTGTTCTTTGACTTTGGTCAAAAGTCTACCTTTGACTGGTCAAACGTTGACCATTGACACTTTGACTTTTGACCACATGTCATGCACCTATTGGAGAGCTGGTGGGGGCCTGTCCCCCTGCCAGAACCTAGGCAAGGAGAAGGGCGCACGCCACCCTAGGCGTGTGCCCAAGTTGGAGGCGCCTAGGAGTCCTTGTTGGACAAGGACTCCATCTCCTTTTTGGATTCCAATTAGAGTTCTTCTAAGAACCAACTTTGACTGGTCTTAGGCACCCTCTAAGGAGGAATCCAGGGGACTCTATTCCCACCAATCAGATTTAGATCTGATTTCACAAAGGGTTGTGATTGGTTGGGAAGAAGAGGAGTTGGATCACAGCTAGTCTATAAATAAGACCCTGTATCCAACTCAGATTGTATGAGATAGAGAGATATGATGAGATCATAGTTTCTCCATGCCCCAAGGCTGCCTCTCCCCTCCTTCTCCATGCCATAGTCTCTTCTCCCCTTGCTCTCCACGTCCAAAAGGAGTTTTGGACCTTGGTTGGTGCGATTCAGATCAAAGAAAGGCGATCAAAAATAAGAAGGCTGCGCTGCTGCAAAGAACGACTGCTCATCTTCAAAAGAGTTTTGAAGATCCTCCAGATCAGATCCAGATCTGATTTTTGGAGGCATGATAGAGAAGAAGAGGATCTCCAGATCCAACCCGAGTAGATACCGGTAGAGGCCAGGCGCTTGCGTGGCTAAGATCCAGAACCTTCCGCTGCAAATAGGATCATCAACAGGGTAATAGGATTACCTAGATCAGGTAAATTAAATTTGATTTAATTTATCTTTTAATTTTATTTTATTAAAATAATAAGAATCAGATCTGAAACATATCAAGATCTGATTGGGATTAAGAGAAAAATTTTTGAAATATATCTCTTGATCTGATCAGATCTGAACGAACCTGGATCGGGAAATCAGGATTTTCCTTCAATATATAGGTACATCATCATTGAACGTGACCAACTCCAGAGCATTCTATTGTCAAGAATGTCTTTGATGGGATATAGATATAAGTATCCCTTAGACTTAAGATTGTTTTAGTGACTTGCAAGCAACTCACTGTGCTTTGGTACTGGACTAACTAAATTTTTAATTTAATAACAAAAAGCTTCTGAGCATAGTCAAGTACTCGTGTAGTCAAAGTACGATCAAGATGGAATTAACCACTCCAAGAGTTGGAGAAGAATATATCACTGTATTTCAATATAGCAAATCCTTAGCTAGGATAATCCATCAGATGGATTTAATATTTTAAAATATAATATGGACAACCTGATCAGAGTTAATAGTTGAACTCTGAGGTATCTTGCAAGCATTTTGATCAAGAGGATGAATTATACAAAAACTATATCTACATGGGTACTAAGGATGTTGTTCTACACATTCGACCTATCCGACTGTCGGGTATCATTGTTAGATGGTTACTTTGATTGATATAGAAATCTATTTCTATACTACCGACTTAGGTTTGGATCTATGAGGTCATACATATTAGAGCTTATGATCTGATCGAATGGTTGATCAATGATCAAAAATCATTCTAGGGCTAAACAATTAATACGATTGATGTTTAACCTAGTGCAAGTATTATGGGAGGATTGATTAGCAATTAAATTACTAATTAACTTAATTTGATTAAGTCAGAGAGCTAAAATTAAGTCTAATTAAATATAATTTAATTAAATTTAGTTTGGGATTGATTAGATCAAATCCAATTGGCTTATTGGATAAGCTAAGTGCAAGGAAGAACTAGTCCTAGTTCAACTAGGACTTGGGTTAACCAAATTTTCTAATTTGATTAGAAAATTAAATCAAAATTAAAACTAATTTAATTAAATTTTTAATTAAATTAAGGCTTAATTTAATTTGGTTGACTTGGTTTTGATTTAATTTGGTTTGAGAAACCACTTTGATAAAGTCATAGATGGAATCCTAGTAAGACTAGGATTCCACCTTACGCCATCTTAGCCCCTCACACCCCATGCCCTCTTTCTCTCTTATTTTGTGCAACAAATATCTTTCTCCCAAGCCTTATCATGCACACCCTTCTCTCCTCTCTTTCTGATATGGAAACTAGGTAGTGGACCAAGTCAAAGTAGAAATTGGTTTTGGTTTCAAATCCTATGAGATAGTATTTTGAAAAACCAAAACTCTTCCTCCCTTTTGTGTCACCCTCCTTTCTATTTTTTCTCTGATATTATTGGCAAAGAAGAGAAAGTTTTTGGGTGACATTTCCATGTAGGTCCATGCCAAAAAATTCTAGAGAGGGCACCCAAGAGTTGGGCGCCCCTTGACTTGCTCTTTTTGGTCTTTCCTTGTCTAGTTTTTGACCTAGACAAGGACTCCTCTTCTCCTATATATTTTAGATGAATTTTGAGATAATTTTATGATATGTTACAGATCATTGAGAGAGATTTGGGGTATATAAAAATCAGGGAGAGAGAGTCCTTAGGCGTTGGGGTTCCATAGATACCAAGCTAGGTGTCTAGGTGAGAGCAAAGAGAAGAAGACGAGGATGTTCTTCTAGGGTTGCTGTGTTCACATCTTCCCTTCCTCTTTCTTTAAGTTTTTTGTGAGTGTCTCATATCTAAAACTTCCTCTCCTCCTTCTCCTCTTTAGAAGAGTCCAAATCTAGAAGAAGAAAGCATTTGATCGACCATCAAAGAAGAATTAGCATAGTACTAGCATACTGTGCTGATTTCCAACATCAGGACTTTTGATTGTGATCGTGAGCTTGTGTGGATGACTTCTAGAGGCTGGATGCGTGTATGGCTCCCTACTTCATCTTGAAGCCTGAATCAGCTAGTTAGAATGTCTAACTTGTACAAGTAATAGATCTGATTTATTGTTTTCATACCAACATTAGATGTAGTGTATATACATGTTGATGTGACCAATATGTTTTAATTTCTTCTTTAGATTTTAATTTATGATTTAATAACATGCCATGATCATGTAATAGATCCTAGATCTAGGATATTTTTTGATATTTAAAATTAATTTTGATTAATTTTAGTCTTCCACTATCATATCTTGAAAAAGTTTCAAGATTTAACTCTGAAATCCTAGATTTGGTTCCTTCATTCCATGCTAAACCTTTTTAGCACCTTTTCTATGCACATTTGTTGTGAATATTAGATATGTGTGCCCTAGAAGCCAGATTGGCCGACACTTGTAATACACTTCTAAGGATAAAATTATAATTTTTATTATAAATAATAAAATAGATTATTTTCTATCACAGTGTGTATTTTGGAAGTGTCTGTAATCCATCCTTTGAGTTAATGATAATGATAGTTCATATTTTTAAGAGTTGAAAATTTAAGACATGAATTTTCATTATTAACTCATAAAATGCTTCCAACTATAGGATCATCATGAGGATGGTGATTGATCCAAAAGGTTGGTGTATGATCGCTTATTTAGAAAAGATGAGTCATGAGTCTATGATGTAGAGACATCGAAGTGAGAGTATAGATACTCGTTAGAGAACGAGGGCACTAAGTGTGACCACCTTGAATAGTCATAAGGAAGTCTACCTTCCTGTCGATGACTAGTTTGAAGCTACAGTGGTGTATCTGATTCTTTTACCTGAGATGCATCGACAGTTCACCTTGAGGGTGTTATAGTTTGACTATATCATAACTCGATCTCCTAACCATTCGAAATCCTGAGGTATATGTTGGCTATGACATGTTTATTATAGAAATCAGATTGCACCAATAGGGGATCTATCTACCTCGATAGATGAGGAGCAGCCCTATGATGATCATAAGAATCAAATCCATAACCCCATGGCCATGGCAGAGTGAAATAATAGAAAGAGTTTCTATTAGAGTTTTCACATTAGACTTGAATCGAATGATTAATTTATATGATGGATATTAGGGTTTGACGAGATCACCTTAACTCTAATCCGATCGGAGCTCAAGATAAAGAAACCTAATCACACAGATAACTGCACCGAGAGGTTTGCTTTCAGTTCTAATGGATTGCGACCATATGTTGCTAGGTGTCACTGGTAGATTTTGGAAGCAATTATAATGATTTGGATGATCGATCATACTAGTTGTCTAAATCAAAAAAGTTCTGATCCATCGGAAGATGTTTCGATGATGTCGATGATAGAGATCGTGACATATCCCATTACTATATGAAACTAAACCTAACTGGATCACATAAATAAGAGTTTGGATCTGAATGTCATCAATTAGACTAACCTAGTTTAATTAATTTAAATAAGATTCAATTAGGTTCAAGAAAATCGTGCTAGCACATGATTGAGCCTAATGTTCTCCTTTAATAATCATTATAGCTTGTCTCAACTGAGCCAAGTGTATTTGGACTCACTCAAAAATCTTTACTTAATCTGACTGGAGCTTGTCCAAATCAAAAAAGAGTTATCTTAATTTATGAGATAAATTTAAGATAACACTTGCCATTTTTGATCATCTGCTAATTCTTATTTTCGAACATTGGTCAATTATTGACCCTGGACACTTGGACATCTGCCCATGTGTCATGCGCCAATAGGAGTGTACCTGAGGCCTTGTCCCCCAGGTAAAATGCAGATAGAAAGTGGGTGCACACCTAGGAAGGCATGCACCCCATGAGGATAAAGGAGGAGTCCCATACAGATGGGACTCCAGGATTGCTTCATGGGATTAAACTCTATGGTGCCAAGAACTCTTGTTTGACCTAGTTTTGGCGCCACCTTAGGAGGGTTTTGAGGGTCTCTCATCTGATTGGATTAGATGATGTCATCCCATAAATCATATTTAGATCTGATTGCTCAAAGGGCCATGATTGGTCAGGATGATGTGGCACTGCATGGCACAGCAGGATCTATATAAACCCTATTTGTGCCTAGGTTTGGATGCTTCTGCCTTTAGCCCCTACCACAAAGCCTCTCTTCCTCCTTCTCCATGCCATCCTCTGGTCCTCTCTCTCCTCTCCACGTCTGAGGGCTATTGGGCATGAATAAGGTGTGATCCAAATAAGTGAAAGGCACTAGGAAAGAAAGAAGGCAGCACTGCTGCAAGAGACAATGATAGTTCTTCAAAAGAAGTTTTGATGACCTCCAAGATCAAATCTATATTTGATTTTTGATGGATTGATTGAGAAAGGGAAGATCTTTAGATTCTATCCAAGTGGATATCGGTAGAGGCCAGACGCCTGCATGGCTACATCCAGAACCTCAGGCAAATATTGAGATCATCACAAAGTAATTAGATTACCCAAAATAAAGGTATAATTAAATTAAATTAAATTTTTATTTTTATTTTATTTTTATTATCAGATCAATAAGATCAGATCTGAGGAGTCTCAGATTTGATTAGGATCTTAGAGGAAAAGATTTTGAAATATCCCTCCTGATCCAATCAGATCCGAACGAACTTGATCCGAAAAATATGTTTTTTTCTTCAACTAGTATTAGAGCCAGGTTCCATAATTCATTAGATCTAATTTTAATTTATTTTTAATCTAATAATTTATTGATTTTAGATGTTACATTAGATGTGATTAGATCTAAAATAAAAAAATTAAAAATTTAATAATCTTGATCTTAGATGTATGAGATGCATGACTTGACTAGAAATAGAATTATTCTATGTGTAGTCTAGCATAATTATAATTTTAATTTAATTAATTATAATTTTTAAATCTATTTATTTATTATTTTTTAATATTATAAATATTATAAATAGATCTAGAAAATAAAAAATAATTTTTTTTAATTTATTCATATGAGATATGATAGATGCATGTTTAAACTAGTTATAGAATAGTTCTATAAAATTATCAAGAATAAATTTTAATTTAATATGATAAAATTTAAATCTTATTTTTTAGATATTTATGAGATAATTTAGATCTAAAAACATGAATGATATGATACATGAGATGTATGCAAAACATGTTTTTAGTTAGATCAATTTTTATATATGTGATATATGATGTAGATCTAACTAGTTTTATAGAATTTTCATATTTTTGATTAAGGCATGCCCCTTGGCCGTTCGATCATAAGAACAAAGTAGGATTTAAAGGTCCTCTCCTTCCATTTGATAGGGTGTTCTTATGGTGTGGAGGGGTGCTGCGCGTTCGTCCTTAATCGGAAATAAAAAACTTATTTTCTACAAAACCCTAGATCCTGAAATCTTAGGATTTTATATACATATTTTATTTATGAATCCTAAAATTAATTAAAAATTAATATTATGAAATATATTAGATCTAAAATTGAGAATTTTTAGATCTAAGACATATTCATAAAATTAGATTCGGGCTTGAGTAGCTCAATTAGGTCTAGCAATTGATCAAACCAAATCAAGAGTTGGTTAGGTGGGATTAAGAGTGCTTAAATTGACCAGCCTAATAGGATTAAGTCTGGGTCAAGATTAAGTCACATGAGTGATTGATCGAGTTAAGACCTAATTAAGCTCAGTGGTTACAGTCTGAATTATAGGCTAACTCGATTGGTTCTGGCTCAATAATTTGGTGTCTAAGGTAAGTTTGGCAGATACGACCGACTGATTTTTAATTGGGAGCTACTCGATTCAAATGCTTCTTATCGAGTTAGTGGCATATCCCTTCCACCAATCTTACTTATCTGACCATATTTGTCAGCCTAGTCCTGATCTATGGTGGCAAATAATCCGAGCTGACCCATGCCACTTGGTTAGTCATAATGGTTATGGCTATGTCAAGTCAAGTTTAAAGAGACCTAAATCAATCTTTCTAAGAAAAGATTAAGTCTAAGGTCTTCCACCATTATAGATGTGCGGGCCCTTTCTAGGGTTTATTGTTCTCGATTGGTCACAATGGTTCAATTGCATCAAAAAGACGTAGCCATATCTATTAGGCATTGGATGCTATGGGCTGGAGGATGGATTGAACTTAATATTCTGGATATGGTGAGAGATCTAATTAAAAATTCAATCTGTGCAAATGGTGGGTCTGACTTAACTAAGGAGTGGATCAATATTTCAGGCATGGTGAGATTCATGAATTAGAGACTAAGTCTGGGTGCACCATGATTAATCATTGGATAAGAGTTGTTCACTCATTGGCTAACCCATCACCAATTACTATTAGGTGAGGTGATGAGTCAATTGGTGTGACTGTACCATCCACTAGAAATCAGTAATCATGAAGATTTTTGTATCTCTATAGAAAGAGTGTAGAAATTCAAAAAAATAGTGAGAGCTAATTTATTTAAAAATCAAACTCCTAAATAAATTGTCAAGTCTTAATTACAAAATCTAACTAAAAAATTTGACTTTCTACAGAAAAAAAGAAAATATTTGCATCCAACCCACTAGCCCATATCTTGGACACCCATAGACTGATCGGATCCAATTACAAAGATTGACTCCAAAACTTCAAAATTATTTTGGGTTCTGAGAAGTTGACTCATGTATGTGACTGGGATCTCCTCACCTTACCAGCTCATCCGTCTGCTGAACACAGAGCATCTCTTGATAAGTGGATGGATGAAGATAATAAGGCCAGATACTATATGTTGGGCTCGATGTCTGATGAGCTTCAGCACCAACATGAAGATATCAAGACTGCCCATCAAATGTTGGCTCACCTGCAAGAGTTGTTTGGTGAATAGAGTCATGCAGCCAAATATCAATCCAAGATCATTGTCTGATGATGATCAAGGAATTGAAAGAGCTTGAGAAGCTCGAAGTGAAGTTAGACTAGGATCTGCAGAATGATATGATTCTACAATCCTTGACTGATTCGTATGGGCAGTTCATCATAAACTACCATATACATAAACTTCAAAATACTCTGACCGAGTTTATAAATATGCTAGTTACTGCTGAGCTTTCTATGAAAGATTCTAAATACTCAGTACTTGCTATGGAATAGACTTCTTCCAAGAGAAAGTCTTTTGAAAAGAAGAAGAAGTCTATGAAAAAGCAAAAGGTAAAAGGTGGAAAGAAAAAAAAGGTAGAGCTGAAGAAGAAGGCCGTTGATAAAGAAAAGTATTTCCATTGTAATACTGACGATCAGTGAAAGTGAAACTGTCCTACATACCTGGCCACCCTGACGAATAAGAAGGAGATAGGTCCTTCTGGAGGTATGCTCATTATTGAATCTAATCTTATAGTTTCTTCTACATCTAGTTAGATGCTTGACTCTAGTTCTAGTGCTCATTTATGCACTTCCATGCAGGATCTTGAGGATAGCAGGAGGCTGAGGGATGGTGAGATGATCCTATGCATCAGAAACAGAGCAAGGGTTGTTGCTGTGGCCGTGGGAACCTACTCTCTTTGACTACCATCTGGCTTAGATTTAGTACTTAAGGATTGTTATAATATGCCTGCTGCAAGTAGAAATTTGATTTCTGTTTCATGTTTAGCACAAGAAAGCTATGTAATTAGTTTTCTTAAGGACCATTATAATATTCTTTATGAAAGAAATAAAATTGTAAGTGATTATTTTATTAATGGTCTCTACCAGTTACATATTGATGTATCCATCTTTAATATCGAGCAAAATGTGAATGCCATAGGATCAAAATGATTCTAGCATAGTCCAAATAATAGGTATCTATGGCACCTAAGGCTAGGTCATATAGCAAAAGATATGATTAACAAATTGGAGAAAATTGAGCTATTGAGTCCGTTGACTTTCGAGTCATATCCAATTTGTGAATCATGTCTTAATGGCAAAATGACTAAGCTCTTTCTTGTAGGACATGGGGAAAAGGCCACGGATCTACTTGCCCTAGTAGATACTAATGTGTGTGGCCCATTTGATGTGCCGGCTAGAGAAAACTTTGTCTATTTCATAACCTTTATCGATGATTTATCTCGGTATGGGTATGTGTATCTTATGAGACACAAGTCTGAAGCCTTTGAAAAGTTTAAGGAATTTAGATATGAAGTGGAAAAGCAAACTAGAAAATCCATTAAGATTCTTCGATCAGATCGAGGAGGTGAATACCTTAGTTGGAAATTTCTGGACTATCTCAAGCAATATGGCATAGTCTCTCAATGGACTCCACCTGGAATACCTCAACTTAATAAAATTTTAGAATGAAGGAACCAGGCCCTATTAGATAAGGTCCGATCCATGACGAGCTTCATAGACCTTCTTGATTTTCTTTAGGGATATAGTCTGTTAACTACTATATATTTATTGAATAGGATTTCCTCTAAAACCATTCCTACCACACCGTATGAGATATGGCATGGTAAGAAACTAAGTCTGAGTCATCTTAGAATTTCGGGTTGTCTGGCTCATGTCAAAAGACAACAAGCGGACAAGTTAGGCTATAGATCCTTTAGAGCTCGATTCATAGGATATCCTAAAGAGTCATTAGAATATTATTTCTACATTCTAGAAGACCATAATGTGATTGTGAGTCAGCATGTCATCTTTCTTGAAAAATAATTTATTCAAGATGATGGCATTGAAAAGCAGATCAAGCTCGAGGAGAAAGTCTTCCAAGAGCAATGAGCTAAGGATCCTATAGAATCAAATCAGGTTTAGCCAATACAATCACTACCTCCTCCACCTCGTAGATCAAAAAGAATTTTCTGTCCCCCTGAGAGATACTTAGGCACTATTTCAGAGGAAGTAGAGAAAATGTTTCTTGTAGGTAATGAGGTTCATGGTGATGATCCCAAAACCTATGACGAGATGATATCGTATATCAACTCCAAGAAATGGTTAGAGGCAATAAAGTTAGAAATTGACTTGATGCAATCAAACCAAGTCTGGTCCTTGGTAGATCCACATGAAGGTATAGTTTCTATTGGGTGTAAATGCATCAACTAGAGAAAAATTGGTGTAGATGGGGATGTGGAGACATTTAAAGCTAGATTAGTGGCAAAAGGGTATAGTCAGCATGAAAGCATTGACTATCAGGATACCTTTTCCCCAGTAGCCTTGCTAAAATTCATTTGCACATTGCTTATTGTTGTAGTCTATTTCAATTATGAAATATGATAAATGGATGTTAAAACTGTTAGATATATGTATTTCCTTAAAGCCAGATTGGCTGACACTTGTAATACACTTCTAAGGGCAAAATTATAATTTTGACTATAAATAATAAAATAATTTATTTTCTATCACAATGTGTATTTGAAAGTGTCTATGATACATTCTTTGAGTTAATGGTAATGATAGTTCATATTTTCAAGAGTTGAAAATTTAAGACATGAATTTTTATTAATAACTCATAAAATGCTTTCCATCATAGGATCATCTTGAGGATGGTGATTGATCCGAAAGGTTGGTGTACGATCACTTCTTTAGGATAGATGAGTCTTGAATCTATGGTGTAGAGATACCAGAGCGAGAGTACAGATACTCATTAGAGAACGAGGGCACTGTGCGTTACCACCTCGAGCAGTCATGAGGAAGTCTACCTTCTCGTCGATGACTGGCTCGAAGCTACAGTGGTATGTCTGGTTCTTTGATCTGAGGTGCATCGATAATTCATCTTGAGGGTATTATAGTTTGACTATACCATAACTTGGTCTTCTAGTCATTCAAAATCCTGAGGTATATGTTGGCTATAGCATGTTCATTGTAGGAATTAGATTCCACCAATAGGGGATCTATCTACCTCAGTATAAGAGGAGTAGTCCTATGATGATCATGAGAATCAAGTCCATAAAGCCCATAGCCATGGTAGAGTGTAATAATAGAAAGAGTTTCTATTAGGGTTTTCACATTGGGCTTGAATCGAATGATTAATTCATATGATAGATATTAGGGTTTGACGAGATCACCTTAACCCTAAATCGGTTGGGGCTCGAGATAGAGGAGCTTAATCACAGAAAAATGCATTGAGTGGTTCACTTTCAATTCTGATGGGTTGCCACAATATGCTACTAGGTGTCACTGGTAGATTTTGGGAGCAATTAGAATGATTTGGATGATCGATCATACTAGTTGGCTGAATCAAAAAAGTTCTGATCCATTGGAAAGTGTTTTGATGATGTCGACGATAGAAATCATGATATTTTCCATTACCATACAGAATTGAATCTAACTAGGTCACACAAACAAGGGTTTGGATCTGAATATTATCAATTGGATTAATCCAGTTCAATTGATTTCAATAAAATTCAATTAGGTTCAAGGAAATCGTGCTAGCATACGATTGAGCCTAATGTTCTCCTTAAACAATCATTAAAACTTATCTTGACTGAGCCAAATATATTTGGACTCACTCAGGAATGTTTACTTGATCTGATTGGAGCTTATCTAGGTTAGAAATGGGTTATCTTAATTTATAAAATAAATTTGAGACAACACCTACCATTTTTCATCACTTGCTAAATCTTGTCTTTGGACTTTAGTCAAATATTGACCTTTGACACTTAGACATCCGCCCATGTGTCATGCACCCATAGGAGAGAACGTTGAGTCTTGTCCCCCTACTAAAAAGTAGATAAGCAAGGGGCACATGCCTAGGAAGGCGTGCGTCCCATGAGGATATGATTTGGAGTGTCATATAGATGGGACTCTAGTTGCTTCAGGGAATCAGACTAGATGGTGCCAAGAAGACTTGTTTGACTCAGTCTTGGCACCATCTAAGAAGAGTTTTGAGGGACTCTAATTTGATCATATTAGATGATGTCATCCCACCAATCAGATTTAGATCTAATTTCATAAAGGGCCATGATTGGCTGGGATGATGTGGTACTATAGGGCGCAGCAAGGTCTATATAAATCCTATCTATGCCTAGAATAAAGAGCTTCTATCCTTAGCCCATGCCATAAAGCTTTTCTCCCACCTTCTCCATGCCACCCTCTAGTCCTCTCTCTCCTCTCCATGCACAAGAGTTTTTGGGTACAAGTTAGGTGCGATCCAAGTAAGTAAAAGGCTACAGGAAAGGAAGAAGGCAGCACTGCTGTAAGAGACAACAGTTGTTCTTCAAAAGAATTTTTGAAGATCTTCAAAATTATATCTAGATCTAATTTTTGAAGAATTGATTGAGAAGAAGAAGATCTTTAGATCCTGCTTGAGTGGATATCAGTAGAGGCTAGGCGCTTGCGTGACTACGTCCAGAACCTCAGGCCAACATCGAGATCATCATAGGGTAATTGGATTATCTAAAATAAAGATATAATTTAATTTTATTTTATTTTATTTTATTTTATTTTATTTTATTTTATTTTATTTTATCAGATTAATAAGATCAGATCTTATTAGGATCTTAGAAAAAAAATTTTAAAATATCCCTCTTGATCCAATCAAATTTGAACGAACCTGATCCGGAAAACAAGATTTTCCATTCAACTGGTATCAGAGCCAGGTTCCAAAATTTATTAGATCTGATTTTAATTTATTTTTGATCTAATAATTATATGATTTTAGATATCATAATAGATGTGATTAGATTTAAAATCAAAAAATTAAAAATTAAATAATCTAGATTTAAGATTATGAGATGCATGACTAGACTAGTAATAGAATTATTCTATGTGTTGTCTAACATGATCATAATTTTAATTTAATTAATTATAATTTTTAAATATATTTATTTATTATTTTTTAATATTATAAATATTATAATTATATTTAAAAAATAAGAAATAAATTTAGTTTATTTATTTATATGAGATATGATAGATGAATGTTTAGACTAGTTGTAGAATAGTTCTACAAAATTATCTAGAATAAATTTTAATTTGATATGATCATATTTAAATCTTATTTTTTAAATATTTATGAGATAATTTAGATATAAAAATATGCATAATATGATACATGAGATGTATGCAAAATATATTTTTAGTTAGATTAATTTTTATATATGTGATATATGATGTAGATCTAACTAGTTTTGTAGATTTATCATGTTTCTAATTAAGGTATTCTCCTTGGCCATCCGATTATAAGAATGAAGTAGGGTTTAAAGGCCCTCTCCTTCCATTTGATAGAATGTTCTTATGATGTGTAGGGATGCTGCGCATTCGTCCTTAATCAGAAATCTAAAACTTATTTTCTGCAAAACCCTAGATCCTAAAACCCTAGGATTTTATATACATATTTTATTTATGAACTCTAAACTTAATTAAGAATTAATATTATGAAATATATTAGATCTAAAATTGAGAATATTTAGATCTAAGATATATTCATAAAATTAGGTTCGGGCTTGGATAGCTTAATTAGGTCTAGCGGTTGATCAAACTGAATCAAGAGTTGGTTAGATGGGATCAAAAGTGCTTAAATTGACCAACCTAATAGGATTAAGTCTGGGTCAAGGTTGAGTCACATGAGTGATCGATCGAGTCAAGTCCTATTTGGCTCAATGGTTAGAGTCTGGATTGTAGGCTAACCTAATTGATTCTGACTCAATAATTTGGTGTCTAAGATAAGTTTGGCAGATACGACCGATTGATTTTTAATCGAGAGCTACTCATCTCGAACGTATTTTTATCGAGTTAATGACATATCCCTTCCACCAGTCTTACTTACCTAGCCATATTTGTCGGCTCAGTCCTGATCTAAGGTGGCTAACAATTCGAGCTAACCTATGCCACTAGGTTAGTCATAATGGTTATGGCTATGTCAAATCAAGTTTAAAGAGACCTAAATCAAATCTTCTTAAGAAAAGATTAAGTCTAAAGTCTTCCACCATTGTAGATGTACGGGCCCTTCTCGAGGTTAATTATTCTCAGTTGGTTATAGTGGTTCAATTGCATCGGAAAGATGCAACCATGTCTATTAGGCATTGGATGCTATGGGCTGGAGGATGGATTAGGCTCAATATTTTGGATATGATGAGAGATCCGATTAGAAATCCAATCTATGCAAATGATGGGTTTAACTTAACTAAGAAGTGGATCAATATTCTGAGCACGGTGAGATTCATGAATTAGAGACCGAGCCTGGGTGTACCATGATTAGAGAATCATTGGACAAGAATTGTTCACTCATTAGCTAACCCATCACTAATAACTGTTAGGTGAGGTGATTAGTCAGTTTGTTGGACTGTACCACCCACTAAAAATTAGTAATCATGAAGATTTTTGCATCTCTACAGAAAAAGTGTAGGGATCCGAGAAAATAGTGGGAGCTAATTTGTTTAAAAATCAAACCCGTAAATAAATTGGTCAAGTCTTAATTACAGAATCTAAATAGAAATTTTGACTCTCTATAGAAAAAAGAAAAATATCTGTTCCAACCCACTAGCCCATATCCCGGACACCCATAGACTGATCGGATCCAATTACAAGGATCGGCTTTGAAACTTCAAAATTATTTTAGATTTTGAGAAGTTGACTCATGTATTGGATCTGGATCCCCCCATCTTACCAGCTCGTCCATCCGCTGAATAGAGAGCATCTCTTGACAAATGAACGAATGAAGATAATAAGGCTAGATACTACATGTTGGGCTCAATGTCTGATAAGCTTCAGCATCAACATAAAGATATCAAGACTGCCAGTCAAATGTTGGCTCACCTACAAGAGTTGTTTGGTGAACAGAGTCACGCAGCCAAATATCAGATCACTAAATGATTATCTAAGTCTAAAATGCATGATGGGCAATCAGTCCAAGATCATTATTTGATGATGATCAAGAACTTGAAAGAGCTTGAGAAGCTTGAAGTGAAGTTAGACTAGTATCTGCAGAGTGATATAATTCTGCAATCCTTGACTAATGCGTATGGGCAGTTCATCATGAACTACCATATGCATAAACTTCAGAATACTTTGGCCGAGCTTATAAATATGTTGGTTACTACTAAGCTTTCTATGAAAGGTTCTAAAGGCTCAGTACTTGCTGTGGAATGGATTTCTTCCAAAAGAAAGTTTTTTGGAAAGAAGAAGAAGTCTATGAAAAAATAGAAGATGGAAGAAGAAAAGAAAAAGAAGGTAGAGCTGAAGAAGAAGGCCGCTGATAAAGAAAAGTGTTTCCATTGTAATACTGATGGCCACTGGAAGCGGAACCGCCCTACATATCGGGCCACCTTAAAGAATAAGAAGAAAATAGGTCCTTCTGGAGGTATGCACGTTATTGAATCTAACCTTATGATTTCTTCTGCATCTAGTTGGATACTTGACTCTGGTTCTAGTGCTCATTTGTGCACTTTCATGCAGGATCTTGTGGATAACAGGAGGTTGAGAGATAGTGAGATGATCCTACGCATAAAAAATGGAGCAAGGGTTGCTACTATGGCCGTGGGAACCTACCCTCTTCGACTACCGTCTGGCTTAGATTTAGTACTTAGAGATTGTTATTATGTGCCTACTGCAAGCAAGAATTTGATTTCTATTTTATGTTTAGCATAAGAAGGCTATGTAATTTATTTTCTTAAGGACCATTGTAATATTCTTTATGAAAGAAATAAAATTGCAAGTGGTTTCCTCATTAACGGTCTCTACCAGTTACATATTGATGTATCTATCTTTGATATCGAGTAAAATATGAATGCCATAAGATCAAAATGACCCAAGGATAGTCCAAACAATATGTATCTATGGCACCTAAGGCTAGGTCATATAGCAGAAGATAGGATTAACAAATTGGAGAAAATTAGGCTATTAAATCCATTGACTTTCGAGTCATATCCAATTTGTGAATAATGTCTTCATGGCAAAATGACTAAGCTTCCTTTTGTAGGACATGGGGAAAGGGCCACGGAACTATATGTCCTAGTACATACTGATGTGTGCGGTCCATTTGATGTGCTGGCTAGAGGCAACTTTGACTATTTCATAACCTTTACCGATGATTTATCTCAGTATTGGTATGTGAATCTTATGAGACATAAGTCCAAAGCCTTTCAAAAGTTTAAGGAATTCAGACATGAAGTTGAAAAGTAAACTAAAAAATTCATTAAGATTCTTCAATTAGATCAAGGAGGTGAATACCTTAGTCGAGAATTCCTGAACTATCTCAAGCAAAATAGCATAGTCTCTCAATGGACTCCACCTGGAACCCCTTAACTTAATGGTGTTTTAGAATGGAGGAATCAGACTCTATTAGATATGGTTCGATCCATGATGAGCTTCACAAACCTTCCTGATTTTCTTTGAGGACATAGTCTGTTAACTGCTATATATTTACTAAATAGGGTTCTTTCTAAAATTGTTCCTACCACACCATATGAGATATGGCATGCTAGGAAATCAAGTCTGAGTCATCTCAGAAATTAGGGTTGTCCGACTCATGTCAAAAGACAACAAGCATATAAGTTAGACTATAGGTCATTTAGAGCTCAATTTATAGAATATCCTAAAGAGTCATTAGGATATTATTTCTGTTAGATATGCGTGCCCTAGAAGCCAGAATTGGCTGGTACTTATAATACACTTCTAGGGGCAAAATTATAATTTTGATTATAAATAATAAAATGGGTTATTTTCTATCACATAAGTGTATTTAGTGTCTGTGATACATCCCTTGAGTTAATGGTAATGATAATTCATATTTTTAATAGTTGAAAATTTAAGACATGAATTTTCATTTATTAACTCATAAAATGCTCCTGACCGTAGGATCATCAAGAGGATGGTGATTGATCCAAAAGATTAGTGTACAATTGCTTCTTTGTAGTAGATGAGTCTTGAGTCTACGGTGTGGAGACATCGGAGCGAGAGTATAGGTACTCATTAGAGAACGAGGGCACTGAGCGTGACCACCTCGAGTAGTCATAAGGAAGTCTACCTTCTCGTCGATGACTGATTCGATGCTGCAGTGGTGTGTCTGGTTCTTTGATCTGAGGTGCATCGGTAGTTTACCTTGAGGGTGTTATAGTTTGACTACATCATGACTCAGTCTCCTAGCCATTCGGATCCCTGAGGTAAATGTTGGCTATAGCATGTTCATTGTAGGAATTGGATTGCACCAAGATGGAATCTATCTACCTCGGTGGATGAGGAGTAGCCCTATGATGATCATGAGAATCAAGTCCATAAGTCCATGGCCATGGCAGATAGAGTGAAATAATAGAAAAATTTTCTATTAATATTTTCACATCAGACTTGAATCGAATGATTAAATCATATGATAGAAATTAGGGTTTGACGAGTTCATCTTAACCCTAATTTAATCGGGCCTCAAGATAGAAGAACTTAATCACACAAGTAGCTACACCGAGAGGTTCATTTTTAGTTCTGATGGGTTGCCACCATATGTTGCTAGGTGTCACTAGTGGATTTTGGGAGCAATTAGAATGATTTAGATAATCGATCATTCTAAGTTGTCTGAATCAGAAGAGTTTTGATCCATCGAAAGGAGTTTCGATGATGTCGATGATGGAGATCATGACATGTCCCATTACCATACAGAACTAAACCTAACTAGGTCACACAAACAAGGTTTTGGATCTAGATATAATCAATTGGACAAATCTAATTCAATTGATTTGAATAAGATTCAATTAGGTTCATGGAAATCGTACTAGCACACGATTGAGGCTAACGTTCTCCTTTTTCTATCTTAAAAGTTGTCTCGACTGAGTCAAATAGATTTGTGGTCACATAGGTACCTTTACCTGGTTTGACTGGAGTTTGTCCAAGTCAGAAAAGGGTTGTCATAATTTATGAGATAAATTTGAGACAACACCTGCCATTTTTCATCATCTGCTAATTCTTGTACTTTGACTTGGTCAAACGTTGACCTATGACCCTTGGATATCTGCCCATGTGTCATGCACTTATTAGAGAGTAGATAGGGGCTTGTCCCTTTTTTGAAAATTAGAAAGAAGGGGGTGCATGCCTAGGATGGCGTGCGCCCATGGATAGGGATGCTGGAGTCCCATATGGATGGGACTTCAGGTTGCTTCTTGGTTTCTACTTAGGTGGCCCATGGGTATCTACTTTGATCTGTCTTAGGCACCATCTAAGAATGAACCTATGGGTCTCTCATCTGATTGAATCAGGTGATGTCATCCCACCAATCAAATTTAGATCTGATTGAATGAAGCAATGCGATTGGCTGGGGTGATGCAGCACTACATGGCACAGCAGAGTTTATAAAAAGATCCTATCTGTGCCCACTTTTTAGAAACCCTCTTCCAAGCCACACCCCAAGGCTGACCCTCTCCCTTCTCCATGCCACCATCTGGTCCTCTCCCTCCTCTCCATGCCCAAGAAAGTTGGGCCCTCAGATTAGTGTGAGTCAAGCAAGGAAAGGCTGACGAAAAAGAAAGAAAGCAGCACTGTTGTAGAGACGACGGGTGATCTTCGAAAAAAGTTTTGAAGATCCTTCAAATCAGATCTAGATCTAATTTTTGAAGAAAAAAAGTGAAGGAAAAGATCTTCAGATCAAACTCGAGTGGATACCGGTAGAGGCCAGGCGCTTGCGTGGCTAGATCCAGAACCTCAGAGCTTCCGCAGGATCATTAATGGGTAATCAGATTACCCAAGATCAAGATAAAAATTTATTTAGAATTAATTTAGTTTATTTTTTTAATTATTAAATTATAAATTAGATCTAAAAGAGTGTTAGATCTGACCTAGATCTGAGAGAAAATTTTTTTTTGATATATGCCTCTCGATCCAATCAGATTTGAACGAACCTGACCCGAAAAATCAGGATTTCCCTTCAACTGGTATCAGATCCAGATTATTATTAATTTTTATAGATCAAATTTAATCTAATTAATTAGTGATTTTAGATATCACATGAGATATGATTAGATCTAAAATTAAAAAATTTAAAAAAAATAAATTAATTTAGATCTAATATGTATGAGATACATAACTAGACTAGGAATAGAATTGTTCTATGTGTAGTCTAGTTTGATCATAATTTTTGTTTGATTAAAAGTAATTTTTAGATCTATTTATTTTTTATTTTTTGATATTATAAATATTATAATTAGATCTAAAAATAAAAAATAAAATAAAATTAATTATTCATATGAGATATGATAGTTGCATGTTTAGACTAGTTGTAGAATAGTTCTGCAAATAGGTCTAGATTAAATTTTATTTGATATGATCGAATTTAAATTTAATTTTTTAGATAATTATGAGATAATTTAGATCTAAAAAACATGCATGCATGATATATGTGATATATACAAAACATGTTTTAATTAGATCTAATTTTTATATGAGATATATGCTTAGATCTAATTTATTTTTGTAGATTAGTTGTATTTCTGATTAAGGCGTTCCCCTTGGCCATCCGATCATAAGAACAAAGTAGGGCTTAAAGACCCTCTCCTCCCATTCAATGGGGTGTTCTTATGATGTGTAGGGGTGCTGCGCATTCGTCCTTAATCAGAAAATGAAAACTTACTTTCTGCAAAACCCTAGATCCTGAAACCTTAGGATCTTTTTACATGTTTTGTTTATGAACCCTAACTTAATTAAGAATTAAGTTTATGAAATATCAATTAGGTCTAAAATTGAAGAATTTTAGATCTAAGACATATTCATAAATCTGGGTTCGGGCTTGGGTAGCTCAATTAGGTCTAGCGGTTGATCAAACCGAATCAAGAGTTGGTTAGATGGGATCAACAATGCTTAAATTGACCAGCCTAATAGGATTAAGTCTGGGTCAAGATCGAGTCACGAATGTGATCAATCAAGCTAAGACCTAATTAGGCTCAGTGGTTAGAGTCTGGATTGTAGGCTAACCCGATTGGTTCTGTCTCAATAATTTGGTGTCTAAGGTAAGTTTGGCAGATACGATCGACTGGTTTTTAATTGGGAGCTACTCGACTCGAATGCGTTCTTGTCGAGTTAATGGCATATCCCTTCCACCGGTCTCACTTACCTGGCCATGTTTGTTGACTCAGTTCTGATCTGAGGTGGTCAATAATCCGAGCTAACCCATGCCACTAGGTTAGTCATAATAGGTTATGACTATGTCAAGTCTAGTTTAATGAGACCTGAAATCAAATTCTTCCCTAAGAAAAGATTAAGTCTGAGGTCTTCCACCATTGTAGATGTGCGGGCCCTTTCCCGGGGTTGATTGTTCTCGATTGGATTACAGTGGCTCAGTTGCATCCGAGAAAGATGCAACCATGTCTATTAGGCATTGGATGCTATGGGCTGGAGGATGAGTTGGGCTCAATATTTCGGATACGGTGAGAGACTCAATTAGGAATCCCAGTCTATGCAAATGGTGGGTCTGACTTAACTAAGGAGTGGATCAATATTTCGGATACGGTGAGATTCATGAATTAGAGACCAAGTTTGGGTGCACCATGATTAGAGAATCATTGAACAAGAGTTGTTCACTCATTGGCTAACCCATCACCAATAACTGTTAGGTGAGGTGATGAGTCAGTTGGTGAGGACCGCACCACCCACTAGAAATCATTAATCGTGGAGATTTTTGCATCTCTACAGAGGGAGTGTAGGGATCCGAGAAAATAGTGGAAGCTAATTTATTTAAAAATAAAATTTCTAAATAAATTGGTCAAGTCTTAATTACAATATCTAACTAGAATCTTTGACTCTCTATAGAAAAATGTCTGCATCCAACCCATTAGGCACGTAATCCTAGGACACACCATAGACTGACCGGACCAAATTATAAAGGATTGGCTCCAGGAACTACAAAATCATTTTGGGTTCCAAGAAGTTAACTTATGTATTGGATCCAGGACCCTCCCACCTTACCAGCTCGTCCATCTGCTGAACAGAGAGCATCTCTGGATAAAATGGATAGACGAAGATAATAAGGCCAGATACTACATGTTGGGCTCGATGTCTGATGAGCTCCAGCGCCAACATGAAGATATCAGGGACTGCTCGCCAAATGTTGGCTCACCTACAGGAGATGTTTGGTGAACAGAGTCGCGCAGCCAAGTATCAAGTCACGAAACGACTTTTTAAGGCTAAGATGCGTGATGGGCAGTCAGTCCAAGATCACTTGTCTGATGAATGATCAAGGACATTGGAAGAGCTTGAGAAGCTCGGTGTGAAGTTGGACTTGGATCTGCAGAATGATATTATTCTGCAATCCTTGACTGATGCATATGGGCAATTCATCATGAATTACCACATGCATAAACTTCAAAATTCCTTGGCCGAAACTTAATGAATATGCTGGTTACCGCTGAGCTTTCTATGAAAGGTTCTAAAGGCTCAGTTCTTGCTATGGAACGGACTTCTTCCAAAAGAAAGTCTTATGGAAAGAAAAAGAAGTCTGTGAAAAAGCAGAAAGGTGGAAGGAGGAAAGAAGAAAAGGAAGAGTTGAAGAAGAAGGCCGCTGACAAAGGAAAGTATTTCCATTGCAACAGCGACGGCCACTTGGAAGCGGAAACTGCCCTACTTACCTGGCCACCCTGAAGAGAAAGAAGGAAGGTCCTTCTGGAGGTATGCTCGTTATTGAGTCTAACCTTACGGTTTCTTCTGCATCCAGTTGGGTGCTTGACTCTGGTTCTAGTGCTCATCTTGTGCACTTCTATGCAGGGTCTTGAGGATAGCAGGAGGCTGAGGGATGGAGACATGATCCTACGCATCGGTAATGGAGCAAGAGTTGCTGCAGTGGCCGTGGGAACATACCCTCTTCGATTACCATCTGGTTTAGACTTAGTTTTGAAAGACTGTTATTATGTGCCTGCAGCTAGCAGGAATTTGATTTCTGTTTCATGCTTAGCACTAGAAGGCTATGTGATTACCTTCTTTAAGGACCATTGTAACATTCTTTATGAAAGAAATAAAATTGCAAATGGTTTTCCTTATTAATGGTCTTTATCAGCTACATATTGATGTATCCTATTTTTAACTATCGAGCAAAACGTGAATGCCAAACGACCTAGGGATAGTCCAAATGATAGATATCTATGGCACCTGAGATTAGGTCATATAGCAGAAGATAGGATCAACAAATTGGAGAAAAATGGGCTATTGAGTCCATTGACTTCCGAGTCATATCCAACTTGTGAATCTTGTCTTCAAGGCAAAATGACTAAACTCCCTTTTGTTGGACATGGGGAAAGGGCCACAGATCTCCTTGCCCTAGTACATACTGATGTGTGCGGCCCATTTGATGTGCCGGCTAGAGGCAATTTTGTCTACTTCATTACCTTTACCGATGATCTGTCTAGGTATGGGTATGTGTATCTTATGAGACACAAGTCTGAAGCTTTTGAAAAGTTCAAAGAATTCAGACATGAAGTAGAAAAACAAACTGAAAAACCCATTAAGGTTCTTCGATCAGATCGAGGAGGTGAATACCTTAGCCGGAAATTCCTAGACTATCTCAAGGAAAATGGCATAGTCTCTCAATGGACTCCACCAGGAACACCTCAACTCAACGGGGTTTCAGAATGGAGAAATCGGACTCTATTAGGATATGGTTCCGATCCATGATGAGCTTCACAGACCTCCCTGATTTTCTTTGGGGACACTCATTGTTAACTTCAATTTATCTACTGAATAGGGTTCCCTCTAAAACCGTTCCTACCACACCGTATGAGATATGGCATGGTAAGAAACCAAGTCTGAGTCATCTCAGAATTTGGGGTTGTCCGGCTCATGTCAAAAGACAACAAGCGGACAAGTTAGAGTTTAGGTCCTTTAGAGCTCGATTCATAGGATATCCTAAAGAGTCATTAGGATACTATTTCTACATTCCAGAAGACCACAATGTGATTGTGAGTCGACATGCCATCTTTCTTGAAAAATAGTTTATTCAAGATAGCGGCATTGGAAAGCAGATTAAGCTTGATGAGAAAGTCTCACAAGTACAACGAGCTAAGGACCAATTGGAACCAAATCAGGTTGAGCCAATAAGAACACTACCTCCTCCACCTCGTAGATCGGAAAGAGTTTCCCATCCCCCTGAAAGATACTTAGGTATTATTTCAGAGGAAAGTAGAGAAAATGTTCCTCGTAGGTAATGGTGCTCATGGTGATGATCCCAAAACCTACAACGAGGCGATATCAGATATCGACTCTGAGAAATGGCTAGAGGCAATGCAGTCAGAAATTGACTCGATGCACTCAAACCAAGTCTGGACCTTGGTAGATCCACCAGAAGGTATAGTACCTATTGGGTGTAAATGGATCTTCAAGAGAAAGATTGGTGCAGATGGGAAATGTGGAGACATTCAAGGCTAGACTAGTGGCAAAAGGTTATAGTCAATGCGAAGGCATTGACTATCAGGATACCTTTTCCCAGTAGGCTATGCTAAAATCCATCCGCACATTGCTTGCTGTTGCAGCCTATTTCGATTATGAAATATGGCAAATGGACGTGAAAACGGCATTCTTAAATGGATATCTTGAGGAAGATATCTATATGGAACAGCCGCTAGGTTTCACATCCAGTGATACTGATCACAAGGTTTGCAAGCTGCAAAGGTCCATATATGGACTTAAGCAAGCATCTCGGAGCTGGAACACTCATTTCAATGATGTGATCAAAATATTTGGTTTCATCAAAAATGAAGAGGAACCATGTGTCTTTCAAAAAGGTCAGTGGGAGCGCTGTTGTCTTCCTCGTATTGTACGTGGATGACATCCTCCTTATTGGGAATGATATTCCCATGTTGACACAGTCAAAATGTGGTTGTCCAAGGAATTCTCCATGAAAGACCTAGGTGAAGCATCCTTTATTCTAGGAATTAAGGTCTATAGGGATAGACCGAATAGGATGCTAGGACTTTCACAGAAGATGTACATAGAGGAAGTACTAAAGAGGTTTAGTATGGAAAACTCTAAGAGGGGATTAATACCCTTCAGACATGGTATTCATCTTTCCAAGAAGATGTGCCCTAGCACACCTGAGGAAATAGAACGCATGAGCAAGATCCCTTATGCTTCTGCAATAGGGAGCCTCATGTATGCCATGCTATGTACACGACCTGATATAGCCCATGCTGTGAGTGTCACAAGCAGATATCAGTCAAATCCAGGTGAAGAACACTGGACTTCTGTGAAATGTATCCTTAAGTACTTGAGAAGAACTAAGGATATGATGTTGGTCTTTGGTAATGGAGAACTCCAAGTCCAGGGATACACAGACTCGGATTTCATGTCCGATATAGATGATCGAAAGTCGACATCTGGGAGTCTGTTTGTGTGCAATGGTGGTGCTGTCAGCTGGAAGAGTTCCAAGCAAACAGTGATAGCAGATTCCACCATGGAAGCAGAATATATCGCTGCATCAGAGGCTGCGAAGGAAGCATTCTGGTACAAGAAGTTTGCTGCAGAAATCGGAGTAATGCCATCAGATGCCATTCCTCTATACTGCGACAACAATGGCGCCATAGCCCTTGCTAAGGAGCCGAGGTCTCACCAGAAATCCAAGCACATTGAGCGGCGATACCACCTCATCCGCGATTACCTCGAGAAGGGTTACGTCGAGGTCAAGAGAGTCGACTCCATAGATAATGTGGCAGACCCACTTACAAAGCCGTTGGGCCAGCAGAAGATCGAAGCCCACCTTGAGAAGATGGGACTTAGACTTGTAGCCAATTGGCTTTAGGATAAGTGGGAGATTGTTAGATATATGTGCCCTAGAAGCCAGAATTGGCTGACACTTGTAATACACTTCTAGGGGCAAAATTATAATTTTGACTATAAAAAATAAAATGGGTTATTTTCTATCACATATGTGTATTTAGTGTCTGTGATACATCCTTTGAGTTAATGGTAATGATAATTCATATTTTCAAGAGTTGAAAATTTAAGACATGAATAATCATTATTAACTCATAAAATGCTCCTGACCATAGGATCATCATGAGGATGGTGATTGATCCAAAAGGTTGGTGTACAATCGCTTCTCTTTAGTAGATGAGTCTTGAGTCTATGGTGTGGAGACACCGGAGCGAGAGTACAGGTACTCGTTAGAGAACGAGGGCACTGAGCGTGACCACCTCGAGTAGTCATTAGGAAGTCTACCTTCTCGTCAATGACTGACTCGATGCTGCAGTGGTGTGTCTGGTTCTTTGACCTGAGGTGCATCGGCAGTTCACCTTGAGGGTGTTATAGTTTGACTACACCATTACTCGGTCTCCTAGCCATTCGGAACCCTGAGGTGTATGTTGGCTATAGCATGTTCATTGTAGGAATTGGATTGCATCAAGATGGAATCTATCTACCTCGATGGATGAGGAGTAGCTCTATGATGATCATAAGAATCAAGTCCATAAGTTCATGGCCATAGTAGATAGAGTGAAATAATAGAAAGAGTTTCTATTTAGGTTTTCACATCAAACTTGAATCGAATGATTACATCATATGATAGAAACTAGGGTTTGACGAGTTCACCTTAACCCTAATCTGATCGGGGCTCAAGATAGAAGAACTTAATCACACAGGTAGCTGCACCAAGAGGTTCGCATTCAGCTCTGATGGGTTGCCACCATATACTGCTAGGTGTCACTGGTGGATTTTGGGAGCAATTAGAATGATTTAGATGATCGATCATTCTAGCTGTTCTGAATCAGAAGAGTTCTGATCCATCGAAAGGAGTTTCGATGATGTCGATGATAGAGATCATGACATATCCCATTACCATACAGAACTGAACCTAACTGGATCACACAAACAAGGGTTTGGAATCTGGATGATCATCAATTGGAACTAATCCCAGTTCAATTGATCTTGAATGAAGATTCAATTAGGTTCAAGAAAATCGTGCTAGCACTCGATTGAACCTAACGTTCTTCTTTTTCTATCATAAATAAGTTGTCCTTGATTGAGCCAAAGGAGGTTTGTGCTCACTCAGAGTACCTTCATACCTGGTCTAACTGAAGCTTGTCCAAGTCAGAAAAGGATTGTCTTAATTTATGAGATAAATTTGAGACAACACTTGTCAGTTTTCATCACCTGCTAATTCTTGTATTTTGACTTGGTCAAATGTTGATCTTTGACTCTTGGACATCTACCTATGTATCATGTACTTATTGGAGAGCAGATAAGGGCTTGTCCCCTCTTTGAAAATTGGAAAGAAGGGGGCGCACGCCTATACGCCCATGGATAGGGATGCTGGAGTCCCATATGGATGGGACTCCAGGTTGCTTCTTGGTTTCTACTTAGGTGGCCTTTAGGTATCTACTTTGACCAGTCTTAGGTGCCATCTAAGAATGAACCTATTGGTCTCTCATCTAATTAGATCAGGTGATGTCATCCCACCAATCATATTTAGATCTGATTGAACGAAGCAATGTGATTGGCCGGGGTGATGCAGCACTGTATGGCGTAGCAGAGTATATAAAAAGACCCTATCTACACCCACATTTTAGAACCCCTCTTCCAAGCCATGCCCCAAGGCAGCCCCTCTCCCTTCTCTATGCCACCATCTAGTCCTCTCCCTCCTCTCCATGCCCAAGGAAGTTGGGCCCTCAGATTAGTGCGAGTCAAGCAAGGAAAGGCTGACGAAAAAGGAAGAAGGCAGCACTGCTGCAAAGACAATGGGTGATCTTCAGAAGAAGTTTTGAAGATCCTCCAAATCAGATCTAGATCCGATTTTTGGAGAAAAAAAAAGAAGGAGAAGATCTCCAGATCCAGCCTGAGTGGATACTGGTAGAGATTAGGCGCTTGCGTGGCTAGATCCAAAATCTCAAAGCTTCCGCTGGATCATCAACGGGTAATCAGATTACCCAAGATCAAGTTAAAAATTAATTTAGAATTAATTTAGTTTATTTTTTTAATTATTAGTTTATAAATTAGATCTAAAAAAGTGTTAGATCTGATTTAGATCTGAAAGAAATTTTTTTTTTAAAATATGCCTCTCAATTTAATTAGATCTGGACGAACCTGATCCAGAAAATCAAGATTCCCATTCAATTTCTATATTCTAGAAGACCACAATATGATTGTGAGTCGGCATGCCATTTTCCATGCAAAATAGTTTATTCATGATGGCAGTATTGGAAAGCAAATCAAGCTCGAGGAGAAACTGTCACAAGAGCAACGAGCTAAGGATCCATGGAACCAAATCAGGTTGAGTCAATACAATCACTGCCTCCTCCACCTCGTAGATTGGAAAGGATTTTTCATCCTTCTGAGAGGTACTTAGGTACTATTTCAAAGAAAGTAGAGGAAATATTTCTCGTAGGTAATAAAGATCCTAAAATCTATGATGGGGCGATATCGGATATCAACTTTGAGAAATGGTTAGAGGCAATGAAGTCAAAAATTGACTCGATGCACTCAAACCAAGTATGGACCTTAGTAGATCCACCTGAAGGTATAGTACCTATTGGGTGTAAATGGATCTACAAAAAAAAGATTGGTGCAGATGAAAATGTGGAGACATTCAAAGCTTGATTAGTAGCAAAAGGATATAGTCAGCGTGAAGGCATTGATTATCAGGATTCCTTTTTGCCAGTAGCTATGCAAAAATCCATCCACACATTGCTTGCTATTTCAACCTATTTCAATTATGAAATATGGCAAATGGACGTGAAAACGACACTCTTAAATGGATACCTTGAGGAAGATATCTATATGGAACAGTCGCTAGGTTTCACATCCAGTGATGCTGATCACAAAGTATGCAGGCTGTAAAGGTCCATATATGGACTTAAGCAAGCATCTCGGAGCTGGAATACTCATTTTAATGATGTGATCAAATTATTTAGTTTATTCAAGAATGAAGAGGAACCATGTATTTTCAAAAGGGTTAGTGGGAGTGCTATTGTTTTCTTTGTATTGTACGTGGATGATATCCTTCTTATTGGAAATGATATTCCCATGTTGACTATAGTTAAAATATGGTTATCTAAAGAATTCTTCTTGAATGACCTAGGAGAAGCATCCTTTATTCTAAGAATTAAGGTCTGTAGAGATAGACCAAATAGGATGCTAGGTCTTTCACAGAAGATGTACATAGAGAAAGTGTTAAAGAGGTTTAGCATGGAAAACTCCAAGAGGAGATTAGTATCCTTCAGACATGGCATTCATCTCTCCAAGAAAATGTGCCCCAACACACCTGAGGAGATTGAATGCATGAGCAAGATTCCTTATGCTTCAACAATAGGGAGCCTCATGTATGCCACATTATGTACATGACCTGATATAGCCCATGCTGTGAGTGTTACGAGCAGATATCAATCAAATCTAGGTGAAGAACACTAGACTTCTATGAAATATATCCTTAAGTACTCAAGAAGAACTAAGAATATGTTGTTGGTTTTTTGTAATGAAGAACTCCAAGTCCAGGGGTATACAGACTGAGATTTTATATCCGATATAGATGATCAAAAGTCGACATCTGGGAGTCTATTTATGTGTAATGATGGTGCTCTCAGTTGGAAGAGTTTCAAGCAGACAGTAATTGCAGACTCCACCATGGAAGCAGAGTACATCGTTGCGTCAGAAGCTGTGAAGGAGGCATTCTAGTATAAGAAGTTTGCTGCAGAGATCGAAATGATGCCATCAAATGTCATTCTACTGTACTATGACAATAATGGTGCCATAGCCCTAGCTAAGGAGCCGAGGTCTCACCAAAAATCCAGGCACATCAAGCTACGATATCACCTCATCCGCAATTACCTCGAGAAAGAGGTCAAGAGAGTCGACTCTTTAGATAATGCGGCAGACCCACTCATAAAGCCGTTGGGCCAGCAGAAGATCGAAGCCCACCTTGAGAAGATGGAACTTAGATTTATAGCTAATTGGCTTTAGGTCAAGTGGAAGTTTGTTAGATATATGTGTGCCCTTGAAGCCAGATTGGCTGACACTTGTAATACACTTTTATGGGCAAAATTATAATTTTAACTATAAATAATAAAATAATTTATTTTCTATCATAATATGTATTTGAAAGTGTTTGTGATACATCCCTTGAGTTAATGGTAATGATAGTTCATATTTTCAAGAGTTGAAAATTTAAGACATGAATTTTCATTATTAACTCATAAAATATTTCCGATCGTAAGATCATCATAAGGATGGTGATTGATCCAAAAGATTGGTGTATGATCGTTTCTTTAGGATAGATGAGTCTTGAATCTACGATGTAGAGACATCGAAGTGAGAGTACAGGTACTCATTAGAGAATGAAGGCACTGAGCGTGACCACCTCAAGCAGTCATGAGAAAGTCTACCTTCTCGTCAATGACTGGCTTGAAGCTGTAGTAGAGTGTCAGGTTCTTTGATTTGAGGTGCATCGACAGTTCACCTTGAGGGTGTTATAGTTTGACTACACCATAACTTGATCACCTAGCCATTTAGAATCCTGAGGTGTATGTTGGCTATAGCATGTTCATTGTAGGAATTGGATTGCAGCAATAAGGAATCTCTCTACCTCGGTAGAAGAGAAGCAATCCTATGATGATCATGAGAATCAAGTCCATAAAGCCCATGGCCATGGCAGAGTGAAATAATAGAAAGAGTTTCTATTAGGGTTTTCACACTGGACTTGAATCAAATGATTAATTCATATGACGGATATTATGGTTTGACGAGATCACCTTAACCCTAAATCGATCGAAACTCAAGATAGAGGAACTTAATCACATAGAAAACTACATCGAGAGATTCACTTTTAGTTCTGATGGGTTTCCACCATTTGCTGCTAGGTGTCACTGGGATTTTGAGAGCAATTAGAATGATTTGGATGATTGATCATACTAGTTCTCTGAATCAAAAAAATTCTGATCCATCGAAAGGTGTTTCGATGATGTCGATGATAGAGATCATGATATTTTCCATTACCATATGGAACTAAACCTAACTGGATTACACAAATAAGGGTTCGGATCTTGATATCATCAATTAGATTAATCCAGTTTAATTGATTTGAATAAGATTCAATTAGGTTCAAGAAAATCATGCTAGCACATGATTGAGCCTAATATTCTCCTTTAACAATCATTAAAACTTGTCTCAACTAAGCCAAATGTGTTTGGGCTCACTCAGGAATCTTTACTTGGTCTGATTGAAGCTTGTCTTGGTCAGACAAGGATTGTCTTAATTTATGAAATAAATTTGAAACAACATCTACCATTTCTCGTCACCTACTAAATCTTGTCTTTGGATTTTGGTCAAATGTTGACCTTTGACACTTAGACATCTGCCCATGTGTCATGCACCCATAGGAGAGAACCTTGGGCCTTATCCTCATGCTAAAAAGAAAACAGGCAAGGGGCACATGCCTAGGGAGGCATGCGCCCCATGAGGATAAGATTTGGAGTCCCATACAGATGGGACTCTAGTTGCTTCAGGGAATCAAACTAGATGGCACCAAGAAGACTTGTTTGACCCAGTCTTGGCACCATCTAAGGAGAGTTTTGAGGGACTCTAATTTAATTAGATCAGATGATATCATCCCACCAATCAGATTTAGATCTGATTTCATAAAGAGCCATGATTGGTCGGGATGATGTGGCACTGCATGGCGCAACAAGGTCTGTATAAACCCTATCTGTGCCTAGAATAAAGAGCTTATGCCCTTAGCCCATGCCACAAAGCTTTTCTCCCTCCTTCTCCATGCCAACCTCTGGTCCTCTCTCTCCTCTCCACACCCAAGAGTTTTTGGGCATGAGTTAGGTGCGATCCAAGCAAGTGAAAGGCGATAGGAAAGGAAGAGGGCAGCACTGCTGCAAGAGACAATGATTGTTCTTCAAAAGAGTTTTTGAAGATCTTCAAGATCAGATCTAGATCTAATTTTTGGAGAATTGATTGAGAAGAAGAAGATCTCTAGATCCTGCCCAAGTAGATATCGATAGAGGCTAGGCACTTGCGTGGTTACGTTCCGAACCTCAGGCATACATCGAGATCATCATAGGTTAATTGGATTACCTAAAATAAAGGTATAATTAAATTAAATTAAATTAAATTTTATTTTATTTTATCAAATCAATAAGATTAGATTTGAAGAGTCTTAGATCTGATTAGGATCTTAAAGAAAAATTTTTGAAATATCCCTCTTGATCCAATCAGATCTGAATGAACCTAACCCAGGAAATAAGATTTCTCCTTCAAAAATGGCATTCTTAAATGGATACCTTAAGAAAGATATCTATATGGAACAACCAGGAGGTTTCACATTCTATGATGTTGACCATAAAGTATGTGAGCTGCAAAGATCCATATATGGACTTAAGCAAGCATCTTGGAGCTGGAATACTCATTTTAATGATGTGATCAAATTGTTTAGCTTCATCAAGAATGAGGAGGAACCATGTATTTTGAAAAGATCAATGGAAGCACTACTGTCTTTCTCGTACTCTACGTGGATGATATCCTCCTTATTGAAAATGATATTTTCATGTTGACCATAGTTAAAATGTGGTTATCTAAAGAATTCTCAATGAAAGATCTAGGAGAAGCATCCTTCATTCTAGAAATTAAGGCCTATAGAGATAGACCAAATAGGATGTTAGGTCTTTCATAGAAGATGTACATAGAGAAAGTGCTAAAGAGATTTAGCATGAAAAACTCCAAGAGGAGATTGGTATCCTTTAGACATGGCATTCATCTATCCAAGAAAATATGTCCCAACACACCTAAGGAGATTGAACGCATGAGAAAGATCCCTTATGCTAATAGGGAGCCTCATGTATGCTATGTTATGTACACGACCTGATATAGCCCATGCTGTGAGTGTCATGAGCAGATATCAGTCGAATCCAGATGAAGAACACTGAACTTCTATGAAATGTATTTTTAAGTACTTGAGAAGAACTAAGGATATGTTGTTGGTTTTTGGTAATGGAGAACTCTAAGTTCAAGGATAAATAAACTTGAATTTTATGTCCGATATAGATGATCGATAGTCGACATCTGGGAGTCTATTTGTGTGTAGTGGTGGTGCTATCAGTTGAAAAGTTTCAAGCAGACAGTGATCGTAGATTCTACCATGGAAGCAGAGTACATGTTTGCATCAGAAGCTATGAAGGAGGCATTTTGGTACAAGAAATTCACAACGGAGATCAGAGTGATACCATCGGATGCCATTCCTTTGTACTGTAATAATAATGGCACCATAGCCTTTGCTAAGGAGCTGAGGTCTCATCCGATATCCAAGCACATCGAGCGGCGATACCACCTCATCCATGATTATCTTAAGAAAGGTTTTGTCGAGGGCAAGAGAATTGACTCCATAGACAATGCGACAGACCCACTTACAAAGCCGTTGTGCCAGTAGAAGATCGAAGCCCACCTTGAGAAGATGGGACTTAGATTTGTAACCAATTGACTTTAGATCAAGTGAGAGTTTGTTAGATATTTTTGCCCTAGAAGTCAGATTGGCTGACACTTGTAATACACTTCTATGGGAAAAATTATAATTTTGACTATAGATAATAAAATGGATTATTTTCTATCATAGTATGTATTTTGAAAGTATCTACGATGCATCATTTGAGTTAATGATAGTGATAGTTCATATTTTCAAGAGTTGAAAATTTAAGAGATGAATTTTTATTAATAACTCATAAAATGCTCCTGACCGTAGGATCATCATGAGGATGGTGATTGATCTAGAAGGTTGGTGTACGATCACTTCTTTAAGAAACATGAGTCTTGAGTCTATGATGTAGAGACACCAGAGCGAGAGTATGGGTACTCATTAGAGAATGAGGGCACAGAGCATGACCACCTTGAATAGTTATAAGGAAGACTACCTTCTCATCGATGACTGGCTCGAAGCTGCAGTGGTGTGTCTGGTTCTTTGACTTGAGGTGCATCGGTAGTTCACCTTAAGGGTGTTATAGTTTGACTATACCATAACTCGATCTCCTAGCCATTCAAAATTCTAAGGTGTATGTTGGCTATGGTATGTTTATTATAGGAATTGGATTGCACCAATAGGGGATCTATCTACCTCGGTAGATGAGAGGCAGCCCTATGATGATCATGAGAATCAAGTCCATAAGCCCATGGCATGGCAGAGTGAAATAATAGAAAGAGTTTCTATTAGGGTTTCAATATCGGACTTGAATTGAATGATTATTCATATGACGGATATTAGGGTTTGATGAGCTCAGCTTAACCCTAATCCGATCGGGGCTCAAGATAGAGAAACCTAATCACACAGGTAATTGCATCGAAAGATTTGCTTTCAGTTCTGATGGATTGCCACCATATGCTGCTAGGTGTCACTGGTGGATTTTGGGAGCAATTACAATGATTTGGATGATCGATCATACTAGTTGTCTGAATCAAAAAAGTTTTGATCCATCGAAAGGTGTTTCGATGATTTCGATGATAGAGATCGTGACATATCCATTACCATACGAAACTGAACCTAACTGGATCACACAAACAAGGGTTTAGATCTAGATGTCATCAATTGGACTAACTCAGTTCAATTGATTTGAATGAGATTCAATTAGGTTCAAGAAAATCATGCTAGCACACGATTGAGCCTAATGTTCTCTTTTAATAATCATTATAGCTTGTCTCGACTGAGCCAAATATGTTTGGGCTCACTTAGGAACCTTTACTAGGTTTGACTGGAGCTTGTCTAAATCAAAAAAGAGTTATCCTAGTTTATGAGATAAATTTAAGACAACACCGCCATTTTCGATCACCTACTAATTTCTATTTTCAGACATTGATCAAATGTGGACCCTGGACACTTGGATGTTTGCGCATGTGTCATACATTGATAGGAAAGTACCTAGGGCCTTGTCTCCATACTAAAATGTAGATAGAAAGAGGGCACACACCTAGGAAGGCATGCACCCAATGATGATAAAGGAGGAGTCCCATACAGATGGGACTCTAGGATTGTTTCAGGGGATTAAACTCTGTGGTGCCAAGAACTCTTGTTTGACCTTGTCTTGGCGCCACCT
The DNA here is from genome assembly GCA_006176705.1 of Cocos nucifera. Lineage (NCBI taxonomy): Eukaryota > Viridiplantae > Streptophyta > Magnoliopsida > Arecales > Arecaceae > Cocos > Cocos nucifera. The sequence continues at coordinate 381,635 of QRFJ01000174.1, read as the reverse complement.
TAGGAGGATTTTGAGAATTTTTCATCTGATTGGATTAGATGATGTCATCCCACCAATTAGATTTAGATCTGATTACTCAAAAGTCTATGATTGGCCAGGATGATGTGGCACTGCATGACGTAGTAAGGTCTATATAAACCCTATCTATGCCTAGGTTTGGATGCTTCTACCTTTAGCCCACACCACAAAGCCTCTCCCCCTTCTTCTCCATGCCACCCTCTGATCCTCTCTCTCCACTCCACGCCCAAGGGGTTTTGGGCATGAATAAGGTGCGATCCAAGCAAGTGAAAGGTGTCAGGAAAGGAAGAAGGCAGCACTACTGCAAGAGACAATGACAGTTCTTCAAAAGGAGTTTTGAAGACCATCAAGATTAGATCTATATCTAATTTTTGGAGGATTGATTGAGAAGGAGAAGATCTCTAGATCCTATCGGAGTGGATACCGGTAGAGGCCAGGCGCTTGCGTGGCTACATCCAAAACCTCAGGCAAACATTGGAATTATCACAAGGTAATTGGATTATCCAAAATAAAATTATAATTAAATTAGATTTAATTTTTTTATTTTATTTTTATTATCAGATCAATAAGATCAGATCTAAGACTTCTTAGATCTGGTTAGGATTTTAGAGAATTTTTTTTTGAAATATTCCTCTTGATCCAATCAGATCTGAATAAACCTGATCCGAAAAATAGATTTTTCACTTCAGTAAAAGTCCTAGCATCCTATTTGGTCTATCTCTATAGACCTTAATTTTTAGAATAAAAGATGCTTTTCCTAGTTCTTTCATAGAAAACTTCTTAGACAACCATATTTTGACTATAGTCAATATAAAAATATTATTTTCAATTAGAAGAATGTCATCCACGTACAGTACGAGGAAGACAACAGTACTCCCACTGACCTTTTTGAAAACATAGAGCTCCTCATCATTTTTGATGAACTTAAATGATTGATTATATCATTGAAATGAGCATTCCAGCTCGGAGATGCTTGCTTAAGTCCATATATGGATCTTTGCAGCTGGCATACCTTATGATCATCATCACTAGATGTGAAATCAAGCAGCTATTCTATATAGATATCTTTCTCAAGATATCCATATAAGAATGTCGTTTTCATGTTCATCTACCATATTTCATAATCAAAATAGGCTGCAATAGCAAGCAATATGCAGATGAATTTAAGCATGGCTACTGGCCAAAAAGTATTTTGATAGTCAATGCCTTCGTACTGACTATACCCTTTTGCTATAAGCCTTACTTTGAATGTCTCTATATTCCCATCGATACCTATCTTTCACTTGAAGATCCATTTACAACCAATAGGTATTATACCTTCTAGTGGATTTACCAAAGTTCAAACTTAGTTTGAATGCATTGAGTCAATTTTTGACCTCATTGCCTCTAACCATTTTTTGGAGTTGATATTTGATATTGTTTCATCATAAGTTTTGGGATCATCACCATAAACTTCATTTTCTGTAAGAAACATTTTCTCTACATCCTCTTTAGTGGTACTTAAATACCTTTCAAGAGGACAGAAAATTCTATTCGATCTATGAGGTGGTGGAGGTAGTATTTGGACTGGTTTCTAACTGATTGGACTTCATAGGTTCCTTAGCTCGTTGCTCATTAGAGATTTTCTCCTCAAACCTAATCTATCTTTCGATGCCATCATCTTGAATAAACTATTTTTTAAGGAAAGTGGCATGTCAACTCACAATCACATTATGGTCTTCTGGAAGATAGAAATAATATGCTAATAATTTTTAGGATATCCTATAAACTGAGTTCTAAAGGATCTAGATTCTAATTTATCTGTCTGTTATTTTTTAATATGGGCCGAAAAACTTCAAATTCTGAGATGACTTAAACTTGGTTTCTTACCATACCATATCTCATATGGTGTGGTAGGAACGATTTTAGAGAAAACCATATTCAGTAGATATATTGCTATCATAAGACTATATCCCCAAAGAAACTCAGGGAGATCTATTGATAAGTACCATAAATTCATCAATAAAAGTATTAATTTATTAATTAATTTATATTAATTTTTAAGAATTAATGATCAATTTATATAAAAATTAATATTTTTATTAATTAAAAAAATAAAAATAATAAAAATTAAAAATTAAAATTTTATTATCAATCGAAAGAGCTCATTTTTTTTATCATAATAAAATAAGTTTCAAGCAAAATGGAGCTAAAACAGAAAAGATATGAATTTCTAAAGAAATAAAATAAATAAAAATTAAATAAAAAAAAGAAAATGGCTCAATCGGCTCTGCAAGCCAAGCCACCAAGCCAAGCCAAATCGCCAAAGCCGACTCAGCTATAGAAGCCACCAGTCGGTCCATGATCTAGGTATGGACCGCCAGCTCAGCAGAAATCGATGAATCACAGCGCGACACGTGGCGGACCTAGACCCTTAAAGGGTCCACAAAAATTTATCGCAGCTCATAGGACAATCTGGTCTTTTCACTCGGCAATAGAGGCACTGATTGGCTATGGTGCATGATGATGCCAGTCCATGTGATCTATGGGAATAGTAATTATGCGATTGGATGGCTGCGGTTGATTACGGTCAAGATCGGATGGCAGTGGTTATCTCTGGGTTTGATTCAAATTCTGTCAGTGATCTGGCATGATCCGATGGCTAGAAAACCAACTAATGAAGATCCAATAGTCCAGGAAGCTCCCAACTTGATTAAAACATCCAAAACTTGATCAGTGGCCAGATTTCCTCCATTAAGGCACGATCGATCGGACAACTAGAATTTAATCTAACCTGATCTGGGCTGATACACATCCGATTTTGATGATTTTTGGTCTGTTGGATTTCTATCAATGGTCAGATTTCATCCAAAGCAGCAAAATTTATCTAGGACTTTTTTTAATCTAATTTTTACTTAAATTTTTTCATATTTTGATGATCAAAGAGCCCCTTAGTTCCACATTGCCCAGAAGCAAACTCTCCAGCACTCTTAGCTCTATAAAAAGGACCCCAGGCCTCCAGAAATCAACATCTTAGATTAAGATGAAGCTTTGGTACAGGATGAAGTCAGGCTATGGATCAATGGCTGCTTCAAAGCAATGGGTGCCGAGAAGAAGAGGTAGGCTTCTACACCATCTTTCCATCAATGCCGATCCAAGATTAGAGATCAGCCTATTTTATTTTCTTTTTATTTTATGTATTTAAATTATAAACTTTTTAATGCAATATTTATTTTTATGCTCTTTAATTTCATGCTCTTTATTTTTATTATAATTTAATTTTTTATATTTTAATTATTATTTTTATTTTATTATAATTAGATAATAAGGTCTAACTAGTAGATCTTAGTACCAAGTTTAAATTCCTGCACCTTTTAATTTTTTGACTTCACTTTTAATCCTAAAACTCTTCTCTTTTCTTTTTCTTTTATAAAATCAAAGATTTTACATATAAAAACACTACCTTTCCTGTAGATTCGATCCGACTCACTGCTATCTATGAATTTTTAATTATTTTAAGAAGTCAGATTAAACTGATAAACACGGTGTCTTAACGACAACATTGCATTCCTATCAAGTTTTTGACACCATTATCCAAGATTATTTTTGATTTTTAATTTTCATTTCTTTGATTTATTTTAAATAAATTAAAAATAATTCCAACAAATGCACCAAGTTTTTGGCACCGTTGTTGGAGAAGCATAAAAATTAAAATTTTCTCATTTCCTTAATTTTTTTTATTGCCTACTAATTATTTTTCTTATTTATTTTGTAGTAAAAAAAAGGAAAAAGAACAAGGAAGATTAGGGCATGAATAAAACTCTCAATCCTATTTGGTGAGATCATTCCTAAACCCTAAATCTCTTTCCTTATTTTTAATATTTACTTTATTTTTAAATTAATTAAAAATTACCTACTTAAACCTAATTAAAAATCTCATCACAAGATTAGAAATCCTAATTATTTAGAGCATCCATCATATTATTTTTATTTTTATTTTTATTTTTATTTTTTAATTTTTTTTTGGTGATTGCTGGAGGCAAGGTAAGCCTTTCAGAATTTAATTAGTTGCATGCCTCTAGTTTAAATTGCATAAAACTCTTTGATTGGAAATTTTTTTGGTGCATATTCATATTAAACCAAATTAAGGGCACAACCCATTAAACAAGATAAGATAAGAATTTGATCACCCTTCCTTGGCCCACAAACAACCAACCAGCATCCTGCATTAACCCAAACCTTAATTCTTAAAATCAATTAGACGTCAATCCTTAAGGATATTCAAGCACAATAGGATAAGGAACCCTAAGAGTTGAACCAAGTTAGGGTTAATCAATTTGACTGGTGTCTAGAAAAGTGGTTCAGGGATGATTGGGCCCAAAGTAAGGTGGTTACTTAATTGGTTTCATTCACTTATCTAGCCAAGCACAATTGGTGTCTAAGGCTAGCAACGGGGGGACTCCCACCAATCTTACACTTACCTGGCTAGTTGATTGGCTAATCCTATACTTGGAGGGCTTGAAGGTGACCTTGAAAGTTAGAAGCTGTCTAGATCTAGGACAATCCTTAGTCAGGATTGATTGACCAACTTGATTGCTATCCAACATCAAACCTAATTAAACTTAATTCTTTTCTCTTTTTTTAGTTCTAGGACTCCTTAGGACCTCTTCTTTAGAACTCTTCTTTCTTTCTTCTCTAAAAATAAAATAAAATAAAATAAAATAAAAATTAAATTTAACTAACTAAAAAAATATTAAAAATAATAATTTAATTTAATTTAATTTAATGAATAAATAAAATAATTAATTTTTAATATAATAAAATAATAAAAAATATAACAAATTTTTAAAAAAAAAATTTTGAACCATACGTTAGGGTTGCACTAGTGCATGCAGGGTAGAAAATTGCTTTACCTGGTCTAGTTGAACCCTACCATAAAGTTAAAAGGCTGAATTGTATTAAATTCGATAACCAAATGGCTGAAAATTTTAGAGAACCACATAAGCAGATGAAGGAATACTTTATTCCTTCCATCTATAACCCATCGATTTGTATCTAATTATCTGAAATTCATGCTACCCACTGTGAGATCAAGCCGACTACAATCCAAATGCTTCCATCTTTCTATGGGAACATCAATGAAGATCCTTATAAATATCTAGATGAATTCTTAGAAATCTGCTCTACGGTGAGAATTCAAAATTTAACTAATGATGCCCTTAGACTAATTTTATTTCCCTTATCATTAAAAGACAAAGCCAAGTACTGGCTTGGCACAATAGGGAGACCAATTAAAACTTGGGCTGACTTGCAAAGTGAATTTCTTAAAAAAATTTACCCCATAGGCTGAACCAATACTATAAGGCGAGCTATCATTAGATTTGGTCAACTTTCAGAGGAACAGATTCATAAGTCCTGGGAGAGACTTAAGGAACTTCTTAGAAAATGCCCATACCATGGTCTGTCTAAATGGCAAATAGTTCAAGCTTTCTATGAGGGTTTAGGTGATCAATACAGACAGATGGTAGATGCATCCTGTGGAGGTGCATTCATGAACAAGAGTGAGGACGAAGCCTATACCTTATTTGAAAACCTGAGTGAAAACTCAATTAACCATGCTTCATTATCTTTCTACCAAACCTGGGTAGGGATCCATGAATTTAAACATCTAGAATCTAGTCCTAAGACTGATTCAAATTTGATAAATAAAGTGAACTTTCTTGCTCAGAAATTAGATCAAGTCCTAACCATCGGTCAACAATCTCCTACATAATTCACATCATCTTCTAATTATCAGGAGATTTGTTCAATCTATGCTAGCCCAACCCATCATGTGAGTGAATGTCCTATGAATGCACAATTTCCATCTTTTATCCAAGAACAAGTCCAAGCTGTTCAAGACTACTCCAAGCTGGTTAATGATCCATTTTCAAATTCATATAACTCTAGCTCGAGAAACCATCCTAATCTTTCTTGGAAACCACAACAGACTTAGGGTTAAACCCAAACTCTATCAGTGCAAAATTATCAAAATAGGCCCCAATACTAAAACTATGCCTATAATAATGGTCAGTCTAGTCAGTTTACCCAGCCATCATATAACAATCAGCTATCATACCCACCTCCTCAACAGACCAATCTAGCCGATGATAGATTTAACCAACTTCAACAATTGATTCTGACTTAACAGCAATCTATCGCCAAGCTAGAAGCTCAAATCAGACAACTAGTTGAGTCTAACATGAGGAGAAAACTAGATCAACTATCAAGCCTACCAATTTCAAACAATCCACCTAATGTCCACCAATCACCTGGATTAAATTATCAATCTAATATTTCATCTAAGAATCCCCAATTTGAGAATGCCAAAGTAACTCCTGAACTTAAAAGCTATAGGATTCTTATGGATCCATACCAAGATTAGGTGAAAGAGGCTAGTACCGATGCTTGTCAAAATAAAAATTTAGAGGAACTGGTTAGTACTGAGACTTACCGCATAGAAGAACTCAAGCTAGGAACTAGTACTGATGCTGGTTCAAGTTTAAATGAGATAGAAATAGGAAGAAAGAGAATAGATGATTTATCCAAGACTTATAAACCTAATATCCTATTCCCTTCAACCCAAGAAGTCGGTTCTTCTTACAAAAATCAAGAGGCATGTATTGAAATATCAATGGAGTTATTTAAGTAAGATCACATTAATTTACCTCTAGAATTAAAACCATCTTTAATCACCATTCCAACACCCATTGAACCAAACGTAACTCCTAAAACTCCATTCATGAGTATTTTAGAAGAACAAATAGGAGAAATTCTTAATAAACATGGGTCTGAGAATGGGATCATAAATTATGTCCCTAAAATTAATAGTGAATATATCAATAATGGTATTATAAATCAACTTTTTGAGATTGACAATTCAAAATTATTGGAATTCGTCAATCCAATATTTGACATAGGATAGTAAGCTGCATTGTGTTTGGTTGAAGACGATAAATTTAGTGCTTGTTGGAAGACAACCCAATATTTAGTTTTTATCTAATTTATTTTTTTAGTTTATTTTCTTTTCAGAATAATTTGAATAAGCTGGAGGGAGAGCTTAAATTTTCAAAGGCATATACTAGACCAAAAATATAGTCAAGTGTATTCTTTCATGTTCTTTATTACATCCTTTATTTTTTCTTCTCCATTGAGAACAATATCAATTAAGTTGGGAAGGGGGAGAAAAATAAAAATTTTAAAATTTTAAGTTCTTAAAAAAGTTAGTATTTAGTATTTAGACACCTGATTATGCTTAAGAATTAAATTAAACTAAGCATTTTTAAAAGAAAATTGATGCACAAATTAGAAAATCTGTGAGATATTGAGGAACCAAGTATTAAGAAAATTTAATAAAGAGTTAAGTCTAGAACATAAAAAGTTTTTTCTTGAGCATTTCTAATTTTTTCTACTAGCACCAAAGAAAAGTCTACTTTTTATAGGCTTGTGTAGGATAACTATACGTCACTTCATATAAAAAAATTAAATAAAATAGTTTTTAAGTATTTCTCACTGAGTAACTGGGCCTCTTTGCCTAAGCAAGCATTGAGTTATGCATCAAAAGGTGAGCTCGTTGTAAAACTAGTCTTAACTCATAGCTTATTTGATTTGAGCTAGTAAGTCTGAGGGGTATTCTATACCTAGTGCCCTAAAGCCAACTTGTTTGAAAGTCATTGGCCTAAGACTCGCTACATGGATCAAATAGAAAGCTTAATGGATTAAGACACTCAATAGTGGTACAATGCTAAAATAAAAAAATAATAATAATAAAAAAAACATTGATTTTCCACTGAGTACCCGATCCCATTTTCTAAGTAAGCAATGATATTAGCATCAAAAAATGGACAATGTGAAAATAAAAATCAATAAATGAAGGGCAGAAGTAGTAATACACTTGTCTATATGAAAGTTTAGACAAATTAGAGATAAAGGTGGGATAATTTAGAAAAAAGTTTAAAAAAATTTAATGTTCTTTACTTAATTTTTCTACTAATAAGTATTAATATTTCAATGATATGTCTCACTTAAGCTCTACTGAATATTAATGGCCATTTTGAAAACTACTTAGATAAAATTTGAAACTCTAAAGTTAAAAGGTATTTAAAACTAAATTCTTTTTTTACTCGAGAACGAGCAAAGCTTAAGTTGGAGAGTGTGGATAAGTACCATAAATTTATTAATAAAATTATTAATTTATTAATTAATTTATATTAATTTTTAAAAATTAATGATCAATTTATATAAAATTATATTTTTATTAATTAAAAAAATAATTAAAAAATAATAAAAATTAAAAATAAAATTTTATCATTAATGGAAAGAGCTCATTTTTTTTATCATAACAAAATAAGTTTCAAATAAATGAAGCTAAAACGAAAAAGATATAAATTTTTAAAGAAATAAAATAAATAAAAATTAAATAAAAAAAATAGCTCAACCGGCTCCGCAAGCCAAGCCAAGCCGTCAAAGCTGACTTAGCCGTAGAAGCCATCAGTCGGTTCAGGATCCAGGCATGGACCACCAGCTCAGCAGAAATCGATGAATCATAGTGCAACACGTGGCGGACCTAGACCCTTAAAGGGTCCATAGAAATTTATCACGGCTCATAGGACAATCTGGTCTTTTCAATCAACAACAGAGGCATTGATTGGCTATGGTACATGATGAAGCCAGTCCACATGATCCATGGGAACAGTAATTATGCGATCGAGTGCCTATAGTTGATTGTGGTCAAGATTGGATGGTGGTGGTTATCTCCGGATTTGATTCGAATTCTATCAGCGATCTGGTGCGATCCGATGGCCAAAAAACCAATTGATGAAGATCCAATGGTCCAGGAAGCTTCCAACTTGATTAAAACATCCAAAACTTGATCAATAGCCAGATTTTCTCCATCAAGGCATGATCGGATGGCCAGAATTTAATCCGACCTGATCTGGGATGATACACATCCAATTTTGATGATTTTTGGTCTATTGGATTTTTATCAATGACCAAATTTCATCCAAAATAATAGAATTCATCCAGAACTTCTTTTAATCCAATTTTTACTTAGATTTCTTCATATTTTGACGATCAAAGAGCCCCTTAGTCCCACATTGCCCAGAAGCATATTCTTTAGCCCTCCTAGCTCTATAAAAAGGACCCCAGACCTCCAGAAATCAACATCTCAGATTAAGGTAAAGCTTTGGTACAGGATGAAGCCAGGCTATGGGTCAATGGCTACTTCAAAGCAATGGGTACCGAGAAGAAGAGCTAGGCTTCTACACCATCTTTCCATCAATGCCGATCCAAGATTAGAGATCAGACTATTTTATTTTCTTTTTATTTTATGTATTTAAATTATAAACTTTTTAATGCAATATTTATTTTTATGCTCTTTAATTTCATGCTCTTTATTTTTATTATAATTTAATTTTTATATTTTAATTATTACTTTTTATTTTATTGCAATTAGATGCTAAGATCTAACTAGTAGATCTTAGTACCAAGTTTAAATTCCTGCACCTTTTAATTTTCATTTTTTTTATTTTTCGACTTCACTTTTGATCCTAAAACTCTTCTCTTTTCTTTTTCTTTTGTAAAATCAAAGATTTCACATCTAAAAACACTACCTTCCCTGTGGATTCGATCCGACTCACTGCTATTTATGAATTTTTAATTATTTTAAGAAGTCGGATTAAACTGATAAACATGGTGTCTTAAAGACAACATTGCATTCCTATCATCTATGATACTCATCATGGATTGGACCATATCTAATAGGATCCAATTTCTCCATTCAAAAATCCTGTTAAGTTGAGGCATTCTAGGTAGAGTCCATTGTGAGACTATGCCATTATTCATAAGATAGTTTAGGAATTTCCGACTAAGATATTCACCTTCTTTTTCTGATCGAAGAGTCTTAATGGATTTTTCTACTTCATGTCTAAACTTCTTAAACTTTTCAAAGGCTTTAGACTTTTGTCGCATCAAATGCACATACCCATGCTGAGATAGATAATCGATAAAGATGATGAAGTAGACATAATTGCCTCTAACTGGCGCATCGAATAGGCTGCACACATCTGAGTGTACCAGGACAAGTAGGTCTATGGCCCTTTCCCCATGTCCTATAAAAGGAAGCTTGGTCATTTTGCCATGAAGGCATGATTTATAAATCGGATATGACTCAAAAGTCAACAAACTCAATAGTTCGGATTTCTCCAATTTGTTAACCCTGTCTTCAGCTATATGACCTAGCTTAAGGTGTCAAAGATACCTATTATTTAGACTATCCCTAGGCCACTTTGATCCTTTGGCATTCAAGTTTTACTCGATATTAAAAACAAAAATATCAATATATATATCTAATGGAGACTATTTATAAGAAAACCATTTGCAATTTAATTTCTTTCAAAAAGAATATTATAATGATCCTTAAGAAAATTAATTACATAGCCTTCTTGTGCTAAATATGAAATAGAAATCAAATTCCTACTTGCTGCAAGCACAAAAAAATAATTTCTAAGTACTAAATCTAATCCTGATGGTAGTTGAAGATGATAGATTTTCACGATCATAGCAGCAACTCTTGCTCCATTTCTGATACGTAGAATCATCTCACCATCCCTCAGTCTCGTGCTATCCTCAAAATTTTGCATAGAAGTGCATAGGTGAGCACTAGAACCAGAGTCAAACATCCAATTTGATGTAGAAGAAATCGTATGGTTAGATTCTATAACGAGCATACCTCCAAAAGAACCTACCTTCTTCTTGTTCTTCAGGCTGGCCACGTATATAGGATAGTTTCGCTTCTAGTAGCCATTAGTGTTGCAATGAAAATATTTTTTCTTGGCTATAGTCTTCTTCTTCGACTCTGCCTTCTTTTTCTTCCCATATTCCATCTTCTGCTTCTTCATGATCTTCTTCTTCTTTTCAAAAGACTTTCTCTTAGAAGAAGTTTGCTTCACAGCAAGCATTGAGCCTTTAGAACCTTTCATGGAAAGCTCAGCAGTAACCAACATGTTCATAAGCTCAGCTAGGATATTTTGCAATTTATGCATATGATAGTTGATGATGAACTATCCATACGCATCAGTCAAAGACTACAGAATTATATCAATCTACAGATCCTTGTCTAACTTGACACTGAGCTTCTCAAGCTCTTCTAAGTCCTTGATCATCATCAAACAATGATCTTGGACCGATTGCCCATCACGTATCTGAGCCTTAAAAAGTTTCTTAGTGACTTGATATTTGGCTGTGCGACTCTGTTCACCAAACAACTCTTGCAGGTGAGCCAATATTTGGTGGCTAGTCTTTATGTCTTCATGTTGGTGCTGGAGCTCATTAGGCATCGAGCCCAACATGTAATACTTGGCTATATTATCTTCATCGATCCATTTTTTAGAGATGCTCTCTATTCAGTGGATAGATGGATTGGTTAAGTGGGAGGATCCTATTCTAACACATAAGTCAACTTCTCAAAATCCAAAATAATTTTAAAATTTTGGAGTCAATCCTTGTAGTTGGGTTTGGTCAGTCTATGGGTGTCTAGGATATGGGCTAGTGGGTTTGATGCAGATATTTTTCTATAGAGTTAAAGTTTCTAGTTAGATTTTATAATTAGACTTAATCAATTTATTTAGAAATTTTATTTTTAAATAAATTAGGCTTCCACTATTTACTTAGATCCCTACACTCTCTTGGTAGAGATGCGAAAATCTCTACGATTATAGATTTCTAATGGGTGGTGCGGTCCCACCAACTAGCTCACCACCTTACCTAATAGTTATTGATGATGGATCAATCGATGAGTCGACAACTCTTGTCCAATGATTCTCTAATCATGGTACACTAATACTTGATCTCTAATTCGTGAATCTCATCGTGTCCAGAATATTGATCCAATCCTCAGTTAAGTCAGACCTACCACTTATATGAATTGGATTCCTGATTGGGTCTCTCATCATATCTAGAATATTGAGTGCAACCTATCCTGCAACCCGTAGCATCCAATGCCTAATAGATATGGTTGCATCTTCTCGGTGCAACTGAACTACTATATCCAATCGAGAACAATCAACCCAAGAAAGGGCCCGCACATCTACAATGGTGGAAGATCTTAGACTTAATATTTTCTTAGGAAGATTTAATTTAGATCTCTTTAAACTTAACTTGATATAGTCAAAACAATTATGACTAACCTAGTGGCATGGGTTGTCTCAAATTATTAGCCACCTTAAATCAAAATTGGCTTGATATAAATGGCTAGATAAATGAGACTGGTGGAAGGGATATTTCATTAACTCGATAAGAACGCATTCAGGTCAAGTAGCCTTCAATTAAAAATCAGTCGATCATATCTGCTAGACTTACCTTAGACACCAAATTATCGAATTAGAACCAATCAGGTTAGCCTACAATCCAAACTTGAACTACGGAGCCAAATTAGGTTTCGACTTGATCGAGTCACATCTTAATGTGAATTGATCTTGATCCAGACTTAATCCTATTAGGCTAGTCAAATCTAAGCTTTCTTTGATCCCACCTAATTAACTCTTAATTCAGTTTGATCAACCACTAGACATAATCGAGCTACTCAAGTCCGAACCCAGTTTTATAAAGGTATCTTAGATCTAAAAATTCATAATTTTTAGGTCTAATTAATTTCATAATCTTAATTTTTAACTAAGTTTGGATTTATGTGAAGAAAAAATCTAATTTTTTGCCACAGGATTATCCAGATCTAATCTGATCTGAGATAGATTTTTCTACAAAAATCTTTACAATTTGATCAAATTAAGAGTTCTCAGATCTGGTCATAGTGATCTAATATTTAAAATTAAAAATAAAATTAGATTAGATTTAATTTGAAGTACCTTGTTGGATAATCTGATTACTCTACGATGATCTTGTTGGTTCTTGAGGTTTTGGAAGGAGCCACACACGTGCCTAACCTCTATCAATATCCACTCAAATAGGATCTAAACATCTTCTCCTTTTAAATCTCTCCTCTAAATATCATATCTAAATATGATCTATAGATCCTTCAAAACTATTTTTGAATGCTGCCCGTCCTTCTTACGAACATCGTCGCATAGATCCTAAATCTTATGCCAAAAACCATGGACCTTCTTCTCAGATTTATGCCTAACTTTTTAGGCACGTAGAAGAGAGGGAGAGAGAGGATAGAGAGGCTGTGGGATATGGTATGGGTGATAGCATCTCCGTATGGAAAATAAAATCATGTGATCACTCTATTTTGCATGAGAAAGGTTTAAAAACCAACGCCATAAAGAGTCCCACTTTGACCAAATAACATACTTATTTGATCATTGGGACTCTAGAGCTTATTCTCCACATGAAACCTCAGATCTCATCTGGTTTATTTCATCAAAATTGATTTAAAAATGGGGTGACATGAGTAGATAAGGAAGAGTCCATTGCACCTAGGACTCTTTTCTTAAGAGTTTGATCCAAATCAAACTCTATGAAAACCCAATCAAACCACCACCATAAATCATGAAATTTGGCACACCCATAGCATAACTCGAGTCCTATCACATATCCAAAAATTAGATCAAAAAGATTTCTAAAAAATTTTTTAGAAGCATCTAATCAGATGATCCTCAATTCTCTCAATTGGGTCAACTTTTGATCCTAGTCCAATTACACTAGGAATGGATTCAATTTCTATAATTTATCTAATGTGGACTTATTCCAGTTAGATGAGAATAAATATATTCAAGATATAAGAGTGTATCAAATCAAATTTGACTTGGTTGTGATGAATTAAAAAGATTATAGAAGGAGAAAGCCAGGCTCAATCGTGTGCTAGCATGATTACCGTGAATCTGATTGGATCTAATCCAAATCAATCAAACTGGATTAGCTCAATTGATGAAATCCAGACCCAAACCTTTATATGTATGACATAGTTAGGTTCAATTCTATATGATAATGAGACATGTCATGATCTCTATCATCGACATTATCGAAATATCTTTCGATGGACCAGAACTCTTCTGATTCATACAATTAGAATGATCGATCATCAAAATCATTCTAATTGCTTTCAAAATCCATTAGTGATACCTAGCAGTATATGGTAGCAATCCATCAGAATTGAAAGTGAACCTCTTGGTACAGCTACCTGTGTGATTGGGTTCTTCTATCTTAAGCCCCGATAGGCTTACGGTTAAGGTAAACTCGTCAAACCCAACTTCCATCATATGAATTAACATTTGATTGGAGTCCAATGTGAAAACCCTAATAGAAACTCTTTCTATCATCTTTATTCTGCCATGGCCATGGGCTTAAGGACTCCATCTCATGATTATCATAGGACTACTCCTCATATATCGAGGTAGATAGATCCCTTATTGGTGCAATCCAATTTCTACAATGAACATGCTATAGCCAACATGCACCTCAGGATTTCGAATGACTAGAAGATCAAATTATGGTATAGTCAGACTATAACATCCTCAAGATGAACTACCGATGCACCTTAGGTCATAGAACCAGACATACTACTACAGCATCAAGCCAATCATCGATAAGAAGATAGACTTCCTTATGACTGCTCGAGATGGTCACGCTCACTACCCTATTTCTCTAACGAGTATCTATACTCTCATTCTAGTATCTTCACACCATAGACTCAAGACACATCTATCCTAAGAAAGCAATCGTACACCAATCTTCCAAATTGATCACCATCCTTATGATGATCATACGATCGAAAGTAGTTTATGAGTTAATTATGAGAATTCATATCTTAAATTTTCAACTCTTGAAAATATGAATCATCATTACCATTAACTCAAAGGATGTATCTCAGATACTATAAGTACATACTATGATAAAAAATAATCTTTTTATTAATTTATAGTCAAAATTATAAAATTATCCTTAGAAGTATATTACAAGTTTTTAGCCAATCTGACTTCTAGGGCACACATCTAACAAACTTTCACTTGATCTAAAGGAAATTGGCTACAAATCTAAGTCCCATCTTCTCAAGATGGGCTTCAATCTTCTGCTGGCTTAATGACTTTATCAGTGGATCAACCGCATTGTCTGCAGTATCGACTCTCTTGACCTCAACGTATCCCTTTTCGAGGTAATCGTAGATGAGGTGGTATCGCCACTCGATGTGCTTGGATTTTTGGTGAGATCTCAGCTCCTTAGCTAGGGCTATGGCACTATTGTTGTCACAGTATAGAGGGACGGCATCACTCCAAACTCTATGGTAAATTTTTTGTACTAGAATGCCTCTTTTGTAGCCTCTAACACAGTGATGTACTCTGCTTCCATGGTGGAGTCTGCTATCATCATCTGCTTGGAACTCTTCCAACTGACAACTCCACCATTACAAATAAATAGACTTTTAGATGTTGACTTTTGATCATCTATGTCGGATATAAAATCTGAGTCTGTATACCCCTGAACCTAGAGTTCTCCATTATCAAAAACTAGAAATATATCCTTAGTCCTTCCCAAGTACTTAAGGATACATTTGATAGAAGACCAGTGCTCCTCACCTAGATTTGACTGATACCTACTCGTGACACTCACAGCATGGGCAATATCAGGTCATGTACAAGCATGGCATACATGAGGTGAAGGAAAAACCCTATTTTCTAGATCAGGTTCGTTCAGATCTTGATTTGATCAAGAGAAATATTTCAATTTTTTTTTTTTAGATTCAAATTGGATCTAAGATTTTTTAGATCTAATTTTATCAATTTGATAAAATAAAAATAAATTAAAATAAATTAAATCTAATTTAATTATATCTTGTTATGGATAATCCTATTATCCTACGATGATCCTGATGTTTACTTGAGGTTCTGGATGTAGCCACGCAAGCGCCTGACCCCTATCGATATCCACTCGGACAGGATCTGGAGATCTTCTTCTTCTTAATCTATGGTCCAAAAATTAAATCTAAAGATGATCTTGAAGGTCTTCAAAACATCTTTTGAAGATCAACTATTATCTCTTGTAGCAGTGCTGCCTTCTTCCTTTCCTATTGCTTGTCTCTTGCTTGGATCGCACCAAATTGGAGCCCAAAACCTCTTGGGCATGGAGAGGAGAGAGAAAAGTAAAGGGTGGCATGGAGAAGGAGGGAGAGAGGCTATGTGGCATCGGCAAAGGGTAGAAACTCAAAATCCTAGGCACAGACAGGGTTTATATAGACCCTGCAGCGCCATGCAGTGCCACACAATCTCGGTCAATCATGGCTCTTTATGCAATCAGATCTAAATCTGATTGATGAGATGACATCATCTGATCTAATTAGATTAGAGTCCCATACAAACCTCCTTTGGTGGCACCAAGATTGATCAAAGAAGAGTCTTTGGCGCCACCCAAGTAGAGAGCATGAAGCAACCTGGAGTCCCATCTGTATGCGACTCCAGGCATCATCCTCTTTAGGCGCACACCTCCCTAAGCATGAACCCCTTCCTTTCTTCTTTTTAGTAGGGGGACAATGCCCCATCTTCTCTCTTATGGGTGCATGACACATGGGCAGTTGTCTAAGTGTCAACGGTCAACGTTTGACCAAAGTTAAAAGACAAGATTTAGTAGGTGATGGAAAATGGTCGGTGTTGTCTCAAATTTATCTCATAAACTAAGACCTGGACAAGCTCCAGTCAAACCATGTAAATATTCCTAAGTGAGCCCAAAAATATTTGGCTCAGTCGAGATAACATTTAATGATTGTTGAAGGAGAACATTAGGCTTAATCGTATGCTAGCACGATTTTTTTGAACCTAATTGAATCTTATTCAAATCAATTGAACTAGATTAGTCCAATTAATGATATCCAGAATCAAACCCTTGTTTATGTGATCTAGTTAGGTTTAGTTTCATATGGTAATGGGATATGTCATGATCTCTATCATCAACATCATCGAAACACCTTTTGATGGATCAAAACTTTTCTGATTCAGACAACTAGTATGATCGATCATCCAAATCATTCTAATTGCTCCCAAAATCCATCAGTGATACCTAGCAGCATATGGTAGCAATCCATCAGAACTAAAAATGAACCTTTTGGTGCAGTTACCTATGTGATTAAGTTTCTCTATCTTGAGCCCCGATTATATTAGGGTTAAGGTGATCTCGTCAAACCCTAATTTCTATCATATGAATTAATCATTTGATTTAAGTCCGATGTGAAAATCCTAATAGAAACTCCTTCTATTATTTCACTCTACCATGGCCATGGGCTTATGGACTTGATTCTCATGATCATCATAGGATTGCTCCTCATCTACCAAGGTAGATAGATCTCCTATTAGTGCAATCCAATTCCAACAATGAACATGCTATAGCCAACATACACCTCAGAATTTTGAATGACTAGGAGATCGAGTTATGGTGTAGTCAAACTATAACACCCTCAAGGTGAACTACCAATGCACCTCAGGTTAAAGAACCAAACACACCACTGTAACTTCGAGCCAGTCATTGACGAGAAGGTAGACTTCCTCATGACTGCTTGAGGTGGTCATGCTCAGTACCCTCATTCTCTAGTGAGTACTTGTATTCTCACTCCAGTGTCTCTACATAGTAGACTCAAGACTCGTCTATCTTAAACAAGCGATCGTACACCAATCTTCTAGATCAATCACCATCCTCATAATGATCCTATGATCGGAAGCATTTTATGAGTCAATAATGAAAATTAATGTCTTAAATTTTCAACTCTTGAAAATATGAACTATCATTACCATTAAGTCAAGAGATGTATCACAGACACTTTCAAATACACACTGTGATAGAAAATAATTTATTTTATTATTTATAGTCAAAATTATAATTTTGTCTTTACATATGTATTACAAGTGTTAGCCAATTCTAGCTTCTAGGGCACACATATCTAACAAACTCCCACTTGACCTAAAGCCAATTGGCTACAAATCTAAGTCCCATCTTCTCAAGATGGGTTTCGATCTTCTACTGGCTCAACTGCTTTATGAGTGGATCTGCTACATTATCTGCGGAGTTGACTCTCTTGACCTCGACATAATCTTTTTCAAGATAATCGCGGATGAGGTGGTATCACCGCTCGATGTGCTTGGATTTTTAATAAGACCTCGGCTTCTTAGCAAGGGCTATGGTGCCATTGTTATCACAATACAGAGGAATGGCATATGATGGTCTTACTTCGATCTCTACGATAAATTTCTTATACCAAAATGCCTCCTTCGCAGCTTTTGACGTAGCGATGTATTCTACTTCCATGGTGGAATCTGCTATCACTGTCTGCTTGGAACTCTTCTAATTGACAGCACCACCATTACATACAAACAGACTCCCAGATGTCAACTTTTGATCATCTATATCGGACATAAAATTTGAGTCTATATACCCCTAAACTTGGAGTTCTCCATTACCAAAAACCAACAACATATCCTTAGCTCTTCTCAAGTACTTAAGGATACATTTCACAGAAGTCCAGTGTTCTTCACCTGGATTCGATTGGTATTTGCTTGTGACACTCATAGCATGGGCTATATCAGGTCATATACATAACATGGCATACATGAGGCTCCCTACTGCTGAAGCATAAGGGATGTTGCTGATGCATTCAGTCTCCTCTGGTGTGTTGGGATATATTTTCTTAAAGAGATGAATGCCATGTCTAAAGAGAACCAATCCTCTCTTGGAGTTTTCCATGCTAAACCTCTTTAGTACTTCCTCTATGTACATCTTCTGTGAAAGACCTAGCATCCTATTGGGTCTATCTCTATAGACCTTAATTCCTAGAATGAAGGATGCTTCTTCTAGGTCTTTCATGGAGAATTCTTTGGACAACCATATTTTAACTATGGTCAACATGGGAATATCATTCCCAATAAGGAGGATATCATCCACGTATAGTACGAGGAAGACAATAGCGCTCCCACTAACCTTTTTGAAAATACATGATTTCTTCTCATTTTTGATGAAACTAAATAATTTGATCACATTATTAAATTGAGTATTCCAGCTCCAAGATGCTTGCTTAAGTCAATTTATGGACCTTTGCAGCTTGCATACTTTGTGATCAGCATCACTGGATGTAAAACCTAGTGACTGTTTCATATAGATATCTTTCTCAAGGTATCCATTTAAGAATGCCATTTTCACATCCATTTGCCATATTTCATAATTGGAATATGCTCCAATAGCAAGCAATGTGCGGATGAATTTTAGCATAGCTACTAATGAAAAGGTATCCTGATGGTCGATGCCTTCGCGTTGACTATAACCTTTTACCAGTAATCTAGCTTTGAATTTCTCCACATTCTCATCTACACCAATCTTTCTCTTGTAGATCCATTTACACCCGATAGGTACTATACCTTCTGGTGGATCTACCAAGGTTTAGACTTGGTTTGAGTGCATCGAGTCAATTTTTGACTTCATTGTCTCTAACCATTTCTCAGAGTCGATATCTGATATCGCCTCATCATAGGTTTTGGGATCGTCACCGTGAACCCCATTACCTACAAGGAATATTGTCTCTACTTTCTCTGAGATATTACCTAGGTACCTCTCAGGGGGATGGAAAATCCTTTTCAATCTACGAGGTGGAGGAGGTAGTGATTGTATTGGCTCAACTTCATTTGGTTCCACAGGATCCTTAGCTTGCTGCTATTGTAAGACTTTCTCCTCGAGTTTGATCTGCTTTCCAATGCCACTATCTTGAATAAACTATTTTTCAAGAAAGATGGCATGCCGACTCACAATCACATTGTGGTCTTCTGGAATGTAAAAATAATATCCTAATGACTCTTTAGGATATCCTATAAATCAAGCTCTAAAGGACCTAAAGTCTAACTTGTCCACTTGTTGTCTTTTGACATGAGCAGGACAACCCCAAATTCTAAGATGACTCAGATTTGATTTCTTACCATGCCATATCTCATATGGTATGGTAGGAATGATTTTAGAGAGAATCCAATTTAGTAAATATATTGTAGTTAACAAACTATATCTCCAAAGAAAATTAGAAAGATCTATGAAGCTCATCATGGATCGGACCATATCTAATAGGTTTGATTCCTCCGTTCGAAAATTTCGTTGAGTTATGGTGTTCCAACTGGAGTCCATTGAGAGACTATGCCATTTTGCTTGAGATAGTCCAGGAATTCCCAACTAAGGTATTCACCTCCTTGATTTGAGCGAAGAACCTTAATGAGGTTTTCAGTTTGCTTTTCTACTTCATGTCTGAATTTTTTGAATTTTTCAAAACCTTTAGACTTGTGTCTTATAAGATACATGTACCCATACCAAGATAAATCATCGATGAAGGTTATGAAGTAGACAAAGTTGCCTTTAGTTGGCACATCAAATGGGCCGCCCACATCAGTATGTACTAGGAAAAGTAGATCTATGGCCCTTTCTCCATGTCCCATAAAAGGAAGCTTAGTCATTTTGCCATGAAGATATGATTCATAAATTGGATATGACTCGAAAGTCAACAGACTCAATAGCCCAGTTTTCTCCAATTTGTTAATCCTATCTTCTGCTATATGACCTAGCCTCAGGTGCCATAGATACGTATTGTTCGGACTATCCCTGGGTCATTTTAGAGCATTCACATTTTCCTCGATATTAAAAATAGATACATCAATATGTAATTGGTAGAGACCGTTAATGAGGAAACCACTTGCAATTTTATTTTTTTCATAAAGAATATTACAATGGTCCTTAAGAAAACTAATTACATAACCTTCTTGTGCTAAACATGAAACAGAAATCAAATTCCTACTTACAGCAGGCACATAATAACAATCCTTAAGTACTAAATCTAAGCCAGACGATAGTCGAAGAGGATAGATTTTCATGGCCATAGTAGCAACTCTAGCGCCATTTTCAACGTGAAGGATCATCTTACCATCCCTCAGCCTCCTGCTATCCTCAAGATCCTACATAGAAGTGCTCAAATGAGAACTAGAACTAGAGTCAAACACCTAACTGGATGCAGAAGACCGTAAGATTAGATTCAATAATGAGCATACCTCCAGAAGGACCTATCTCCTTCTTATTCTTTAGGGTGGCCAGGTATGTAGGACAGTTCCACTTCCAGTGGCTGTCAGTATTATAATGGAAATACTTTCCTTTGTCAGTGGCCTTCTTCTTCAGCTTTGCCTTCTTTTTCTTTCCATCTTCCACCATCTGCCTTTTCATAGACTTCTTCTTCTTTCCAAAGAACTTTCTCTTGGAAGGAGTCCATTTCATAGGTACTGAGCCTTTAGAACCCTCCATAGAAAGCTTAGCTATAACCAACATGTTCATAAGCTCGACTAGAGTACTCTGAAGTTTATGCATATGGTAGTTCATAATGAACTACCCATACGCCTCAGTCAAGGATTGCAGAATTATGTCATTCTATAGATCCTAGTCTAACTTCACTTTGAGCTTTTCAAGCTCTTCCAAGTCTTTGATCATCATTAGGCAATGATCTTGGACTGACTGTCCATCATGCATTTTAGTCTTAAACAGTCGTTTAGTGACTTGATATTTGGCTGCGCAACTTTGTTCACCAAACAACTCTTGCAGGTGAGCCAACATTTGGTGGGCAGTCTTGATATCTTCATGTTGGTGCTGAAGCTCATCAAACATCGAGCCCAACATATAGTATTTGACCTTTTTATCTTTATCCATCCATTTGTCAAGAGACGCTCTCTATTCAACGGACGGACGGGTTGATAAGGTGGGGGGATCTTGGTCCAATACATAAGTTAACTTCTCAGAATCCAAAATGATTTTGAAGTTTCGGAGCCAATCCTTGTAATTGGATCCGATCAATCTATGGGTGTCCAGGATACGGGCTAGTGGGTTGGATGCAAATATTTTTTTTTTCCTGTAGAGAGTCAAAGTTTCTAGTTAGATTTTGTAATTAAGACTTGAATAATTTATTTAGGGGTTTGATTTTTAAACAAATTAGCTCCCACTATTTTTTTGGATCCCTACACTTCCTCTATATAGATGCAAAAATCTCCATGATTAATGATTTCTAGTGGGTGGTGCAGTCCCACCAACTGACTCATCACCTCACCTAATAGTTATTGATGATGGATTAGCCAATGAGTGAACAACTCTTGTCCAATGATTCTCTAATCATGGTGCACTCAAGCTTGGTCTCTAATTCATGAATCTCATCATGCTTGAAATATTGATCCACTCCTTAGTTAAGTCCATCATTTGCATAGATTGGATTTTTAATTAGGTCTCTCATCTTATCCAAAATATTGAGCCCAATCCATCCTTCGACCCGTAGCATCCAATGCCTAATAGACATGGTTGCATCTTTTCAGTGCAACTGAACCACTGTGACCAGCCAAGAACAATCAATCTTCGAAAGGGCCCGCACATCTACAATGGTGGAAGACCTTAGACTTAATCTTTCTTAGGAAGATTTGATTTAGGTCTCTTTAAACTTGACTTGACATAGCCATGGCCATTATGACTAACCTAGTGGCACGGGTTAGATCAAATTATTAGCCACCTCAGATCAGGACTGAGCCGATAAATATCGCCAGGTATGTGAGACCGGTGGAAAGAATATGCCATTAACTCGACAAGAATGCATTCGAGTCGAGTAGCTCCCAATTAAAAATTAGTTAGTCGTATCTGCCAAACTTACCTTAGACATCAAATTGTTGAGCCAGAACAAATTGGGTTAGCCTACAATCTAGACTCTAACCACCGAGTCTAATTAGGTCTTAACTTGATTGATCACTCATGTGACTCGACCTTGACCCAAATTTAATCCTATTAGACTGGTCAATTTAAGCACTCTTGATCCCATCTAATCGACTCTTAATTTGGTTTGATCAACCGCTAGACCTAATTAAGCTACCTAAGCCCGAACCGAATTTTATAAATATATCTTAGATCTAAAAATTCTTAATTTTAGACCTAATATATTGTGTAATCTTAATTTCTTAATTAAGTTTAGGGTTCATAAATAAAATATGTAAATAAAATTCTAGGATTTCAGGATCTAGGGTTTTGCAGAATATAAGATTTTATTTTTTGATTTCTGATTAAGGATGAATGCGCAGCATCCCTACACATCATAAGAACATCCCATCAAATGGAAGGAGAGGGTCTTTAAATCCTACTTCGTTCTTATGATCAGACGGCCAAGGAGAATGCCTGAATTAGAAACATGATAAATCTACAAAATTAGTTAGATCTATATGTATATCACATATATAAAATTGATCTAACTTAAAAATATGTTTTGCATGCATCTCATGTATCATATCATGCATGTTGTTAGATCTAAATTATCTCATAAATATCTAAAAAATAAAATTTAAATTTGATCATATCAAATTAAATTTATTCAAGACAACTTTATAGAACTATTCTACAACTAATCTAAACATGCATCTATCATATCTCATATGAACAAAATTAAATAAATTTATTTTTTATTTTTAGATCTAATTAAAATATTTATAATATTAAAAAATAATAAATAAATAAATCTAAAATTATAATTAATTAAATTAAAATTATGATCATCCTAGACTACATATACAATAATTCTATTCCTAGTCTAGTCATGCATCTCATACATCTTAGATCTAGATTATTTTATTTTTCTAATTTTTGATTTTAGATCTAATCACATGTAATGTGACATCTGATATCATCTAATTATTAGATTAAAATTACATTAAAATTAGATCTAAATAATTATGGAACCTGGCTCTGATACCAGTTGAAGGAAAAATCCTATTTTTTGGGTCAGATTTGTTCAGATCTTGATTTGATCAAGAGAAATATTTCAAAAAATTTTCTCTTGGATTCAAATCAGATGTGAGATTCTTTAGATCTAATTTTATTAATTTTATAAAATAAAAATAAAATAAATTAAATTAAATCTAATTTAATTGTATCTTGTTATGGGTAATCCAATTATCCTGTGATGATCCTGATGTTTGTTTGAGGTTCTAGATGTAGCCACGCAAGCATTTCACCTCTACCAGGATCCACTTGGGCAGGATCTAGAGATCTTCTCCTTCTCAATCTATGCTCCAAACATTAGATCTGGATCTGATCTTGAAGATCTTCAAAATACCTTTTGAAGATCAACTATTATCTCTTGCAATAGTGCTGCCTTCTTCCTTTTCTATCACCTTTCTCTTGCTTGGATCACACAAAACTAGAGCCCAAAACCTCTTGGGCATGGAGAGGAGAGAGAGAAGTAGAGGGTGGCATAGAGAAGGAGGGAGAGGGGCTATATGGCATGGGCAAAGGGTAGAAACTCAAAATCCTAGGTGCAGATAGGATTTATATAGACCCTCCTGTGCCATGTAGTGTCATATTATCCCGACCAATCATGGCTCTTTATGCAATTAGATCTAAATCTAATTGGTAGGATGACATCATTTGATCCAATCTGATTAGAGTCCCTTACAAACCTCCTTAGGTGGCGCCAAGACTGGTCAAAGAAGAGTCTTTGGCACCATCTAAGTAGAGAGCATGAAGCAACCTGGAGTCCCATCTGTATGAGACTCCAGGCATCATCCTCTTTGGGTGCATGCCTCCCTTGGCATGCACCCCCTCTCTTTCTTCTTTCTAGTAGGGAATAAAGCCCCATCTTCTCTCCTATGGGTGCATGACACATGGGCAGATGTCTAAGTGTCAAAGGTCAATGTTTGACCAAAGTCAAAAGACAAGATTTAGCAGGTGATGAAAAATGGCAGGTATTATCTCAAATTTATCTCATAAATTAAGATAACCCTTTTCTAACCTGGACAAGCTCCAGTCAGACCAAGTAAAGGTTTCTGAGTGAGCCCAAATACATTTGGCTTAGTTGAGACAACTTTTAATGATTGTTGAAGGAGAACATTAGGCTCAATCATGCGCTAGCACGATTTTCTTGAACCTAATTGAATCTTATTCAAATCAATTGAACTAGATTAGTCCAATTGATAATATCCAAATCCAAACCCTAGTTTGTGTTATCCAATTAGGTTCTATTCTGTATGATAATGGGATATATCATGATCTCTATCATCAACATCATTGAAATACCTACCGATGGATCAAAACTTTTCTGATTCAGATAACTAGTATGATCGATTATTTAGATCATTCTAATTACTCCCAAAATCCACCAGTGACACCTAGCAGCATATGGTGACAACCCATCAGAACTAAAAATGAACCTCTCGATGTAGTTACCTATGTGATTAAGTTCCTCTATCTTGAGCTCCAATCAGATTAGGGTTAAGGTGATCTCATCAAATCCTAATTTCCGTCATATGAATTAATCATTCGATTCAAGTCCGATGTAAAAATCCTAATAGAAACTCTTTCTATTATTTCACTTTGCGATGGCCATGGGCTTATGGACTTGATTCTCATGATCATCATAGGGCTGCTCCTCATCTATCAAGGTAGATAGATCCCCTATTGGTACAATCCAATTCCTACAATGAACATGCTATAGTCAACATATATCTTAGGATTTTGAATGGGTAGGAGACTGAGTTATGGTGTAGTCAAACTATAACACCCTCAAGGTGAACTACCAATGCACCTCAGATCGAAGAATCAGATTCACCACTGCAGCTTCGAGCCAGTCATTGATGAAAAGTTAGACTTCCTCAAGACTACTTGAGATGGTCACGCTTAGTGCCCTCGTTCTCTAGCGAGTACCTATACTCTTGCTTCAATGTCTCTACACCGTAAACTTAAAATTCATCTATCCTAAAAAAGTGATCGTACACTAACCTTCTAGATCAATTACCATCCTAGTGATGATCCTATGATCGAGAGCATTTTATAAGTAAATAATGAAAATTCATGTCTTAAATTTTTAGCTCTTGAAAATATGAACTATCATTACCATTAACTCAAGAGATGTATCACAGACACTTTCAAATACACACTGTGATAAAAAATAATCCATTTTATTATTTATAGTTAAAATTATAATTTTGCCCTTAGATGTGTATTACATGTGTTAGCCAATTCTATTTTCTAGGGCACATATATTTAACATAAGGCTCTCTATTGCTGAAGCATAAGAGATCTTGCTCATGCATTCAATCTTCTCAGCTGTGCTAGGGCACATCTTCTTGGAGAGATAAATTCAATATCTAAAAGATATTAAATCCCACTTGGAGTTTTCCATGCTGAACCTCTTTAGCACCTCCTCTATGTATATTTTTTGTGAGAGACCTAGCATGCTATTCGGTCTATCCCTATAGATCTTAAGTCTCAGAATAAAGGATGCCTCTCTTAGATCTTTTATATAGAACTTCTTGGACAACGACATTTTGATTGTAGTCAACATGAAAATATCATTTTCAATTCGGAGGATGTCATCCACGTATAGTACGAGAAAGATAACAGCACTCCCACTAATCTTTTTGAAAATAGAGGACTCCTCATTCTTGATGAATCCAAATGATTTGATTACATCATTGAAATGAGCATTCCAGCTCTGAGATGCTTGCTTAAATCCATATATGGACCTTTGCAGCTTGCATACCTTGTGATCATCATTACTGGATGTGAAACCTAGCGACTATTTCATATAGATATCTTCCTCAAGATAACCATTTAAGAATGCCATTTTCACGTCCATCTGTCATATTTTGTAATCAAAATAGACTGCAATAGTAAGCAATGTGTGGATGGATTTGAGCATGGCTACTGATGAAAAAGTATTCTAATAGTCAATGCCTTTGCGCTGACTATATCCTTTCACTACGAGCCTTACTTTGAATGTCTCTACAATCCCATCGGCATCTATCTTTCTCTTGAAGATCCATTTACAACCAATAGGTACTATACCTTTAGGTGGATCTACCAAGGTCCAAATTTGATTCGAATGCATTGTGTCAATCTCTGACTACATTGTTTCTAACCATTTCTCAAAGTCGATATCTGATATCGCCTCGTCATAGGTTTTGGAATCATCACCATGAACCCCATTTTTTATGAGAAATATTTTTTCTATGTCTTCTGAGATATACCTAAGTATCTTTCAGGAGGATGGAAAATTCTACTTAATCTACGAAGTGGAGGAGGTAGTGACTTGGTTGGCTCAATTTGATTGGGCTCCATAGGATTCTTAGCTCATTTCTCATCGAAAACTTTCTTCTAGAGTCTAATCTATCTTTCGATGCCACCATCTTGAATAAACTATTTTTCAAGAAAGATGGCATGTTGACTCACAATCACATTATGATCTTCCAAGAGATAAAAATAATATCTTAATGACTCTTTAGGATATCTAATAAATCAAGCTCTAAAGGATCTAGACTTTAATTTATTCGCCTGTTGTCTCTTGATATTGGCCAGACAACCCCAAATTTTGAGATGACTTAGACTTGGTTTCTTACCTTGCCATATCTCATATGATGTGGTAGGAATGGTTTTAGAGAGAATCATATTTAGTAAATATATAGCAATCATAAGACTATGTCCCCAAAGAAACTTAGAGAGGTCCATGAAACTCATCATGAATTAGACCATATCTAATAGAGTCTGATTTCTCCATTTTGAAATCCCATTGAGTTGAGGTATTTCAGGTGAAGTCTATTGTGAGACTATGCCATTATCCTAAAGATAGTCTAAAAATTTTCTACTAAGGTATTCGCCACCTCAATCTGATCGAAGAATCTTAATGGATTTTTCTATTTATTTTTCTACTTTGAGTCTGAATTCTTTGAACCTTTCAAAAGCTTCAGACTTATATCGCATCAAATACATATATCCATACCGAGATAGATCATCAATAAAGGTGATGAAGTAGACATAATTATCCCTGGTCCGCACATCAAATGGACCATTTACATCAGTATGTACTAGGATAGGTAGATCTGTGGCCTTTTTTTCATGTCCTACAAAAGAGAGCTTCGTCATTTTGCCATGAAGTCATGATTCATAAATCGGATATAACTCAAAAGTCAATAGACTCAATAGTCTGAATTTCTCCAATTTGTTAACCATGTCTTTAGCTATATGACCTAGCCTAACGTGCCAAAGATATCAATTATTTAGACTATCCTTAGGTCGATTTGATCCTATGGCATTCACATTTTGCTCGATATAAAAAATAAAAATATCAATATATAACTGATAGAGACCATTTATAAGAAAACCACTTGCACTTTTATTTCTTTCATAAAGAATATTACAATGGTCCTTAAGAAAACTAATTACATAGCCTTCTTGTGCTAAACATGAAATAGAAATCAAATTTTTGCTTGCTACATGTACATAAAAATAATCTCTAAGAACTTGATCTAATTTTGATTATAATCGAAAAGGATATGTTTCCACGATCAGAGCAGTAGCTCTTGCTCCATTTCTGACACGTAGGATCATCTCACCATCCCTTAGCTTCCTACTATCCACAAGACCCTGCATAGAAATGCACAAGTGAGCACTAGAACCAGAGTCAAGCACCCAATTGGATGCAAAAAAATCATAAGGTTAGATTCTATAATGAGTATACCTCCAGAAGGACCTGTCTCCTTCTTATTCTTCAGGTTGGCCAGGTAAAGAGGGCAGTTCTGTTTCTAGTGGCCATCTATGTTGTAATAAAAATATTTTTTCTTGTCAGCGGCCTTCTTCTTTGACTTTGCCTTCTTCTTCTTCTCACATTCTGCCTTTTACTTTTTCACAGACTTCTTCTTCTTTTTAAAAGACTTTTTTTTGAAAGAAATTCATTCCATAGCAAGTACTAAGTCCTTTGAATCTTTCATAGAGAGCTCAGCAGTGACCGGCATGTTCATAAGTTCAGCCAAGGTATTTTATGGTTTATGCATACAGTAGTTCATGATGAACTATCCATATGCATTAGTCAAGAACTGTAGAATTATATCAATCTACAGATCCTGATCTAACTCGACACCGAGCTTCTTAAGCTCTTCTAAATTTTTGAACATCATCAGACAATGATCTTGGATCAACTGTCCATCATTAATCTGAGTCTTAAAAAGTCTCTTGGTGACTTGATATTTGGCTGCACGACTCTGTTCACCAAATAACTCTTGTAGGTGAGCCAACATTTGGTAGCTAGCCTTAATGCCTTTATGTTGGCACTAGAGCTCATCAGACATCGAGCCCAATATGTAATATCTGATTTTGTTATCTTCATCCATCCATTTTTTTAGAGATGCTCTCTAATTAGTGGACAAACATGCTGGTAATGTGGGAGGATCCTATTCCAACATATGAGTCAACTTCTTAAAGTCCAAAACTATTTTGAAGTTCTAGAGCCAATCCATGTAGTTGGGTCCAGTCAGTCTATGGGTATTCAGGATATGGGCTACTGGGTTGGATACAGATATTTTCTTATAGAGGGTCAAAGTTTCTAGTTAGATTTCGTAATTAGACTTAACCATTATATTTAGAAGTTTTATTTTACAATAATTAGGCTCTCACTATTTACTCGGATCCCTACACTCTCTTGGCAGAGATGTAAAAATCTTTATGATTATAGATTTTTAGTAGGTGGTGCGGTCCCACCGACTGGCTTACCACCTCACCTAATAGTTATTGATGATGGATCAATCGATGAGTGGACAACTCTTGTCCAATGATTCTCTAATCATGGTGCACCCAAACCTAGTCTCTAATTCATGAAGCTTAGCATGTTCGAAATATTGCTCCACTACTTAGTTAAGTCAGACCCACCATTTGCATGAATTGGATTCCTGATTGGATCTTTTATCATATCCAAAATATTGAGCCCAATCCATCCTCCAACCTATAGCATCCAATGCCTAATAGACATGGTTGCATCTTTCGAGTGCAACTAAACCACTGTATCCAATCGAGAATAATCAACCTCGGAAAGGGCCCACACATCTACAATGGTGGAAGATCTTAGACTTAATATTTTCTCAAAGAAATTTAATTTAGGTCTTTTTAAACTTGAGTTGACTTAGTCATAACAATTATGACTAACCTAGTGGCATGGGTTGACTCGAATTGTTAGCCACCTCAAATCAGAACTGGATCAACATAAATGGCTAGGTAAGTAAGATCGATGGAAGGGATATGCCATTAACTCGATAAGAATGCATTCAGATCGAGTAGCTTTCAATTAAAATCAGTTAATTATATCTGCCAGACTTACCTTAGATACTAAATTATCGAATCAGAATCAATCGGATTAGCCTACAATCCAGGCTTGAACCATAGAGCCAAATTAGATCTTGACTTGATCAAGTCACATATCAATGTGATTCGATCATGACCCAGACTTAATTCTATTAGGCTGATCAATTCTAAGCTTTCTTTGATCCTACCTAACTAACTCTTGATTCGATTTGATCAACCGCTAGACCTAATTGAGCTACCCATGTCCGAACCCAATTTTATGAAGATATCTTAGATCTAAAAATTTAAAATTTTTAGATCTAATTAATTTTATAATCTTAATTTTTAATTAAGTTTTAGGTTTATGAATAAAACATGTAACAAAATCCTAGAATTTCAGGATCTAGGGTTTTGTAGAAAATAAGTTTTGATTTTTGATTAAGAACGAATGCACAGCACCCCTACACATCATAAGAACACCCCATCAAATGGAAAGAGAGGATCTTTAAATCCTACTTTATTCTTTTGACTGGACAACCAAGGAGAATGCATTAATCAAAAATATATTTTCTAAAATAAAACTAATTAGATCCAAGTCATATATCACATATACAAAAGATCTAACCTATAAATGTCTTGCATACATCTCATGTATCATAACTCAATAAATCATGCGTGCTTTTAGATCTGAATATCACATATTAAATCAAAAAAAATAGAATTTTAAATTTGGTCACATTAAAAATAAAACTTTTTAGATATTTTATAGAACTATTCTATGACTAGTTTAAGCACGCATCTTTCATATCTCATATGAATAAATTAAAAATTAAAAACTATATTTTTTATTTTTTAAATCTAGTTATAATAACTATAATATTAAAAAATAAAAATAAAATAAATCTAAAATTATATTTAATCAAATTAACAACATGATCATACTAGACTACACATAAAACTATTCTATTCCTAGTCTAGTCATGCATCTCAGACATTATAGATTTAAATCATATAATTTTAAAATTTTTAATTTTAGATCTAATCACATCTGATGTGATATTTGAAATTATTTAATATTAAATTATAAATAAAAATTAAATTAAATCTAAAATAGATTTGAAGAACTGCTAACCTGGCTCTGATACCAGTTGATGGAAAAATTTGATTTTCTATCGTAGGATCGTCCAGATCTGAAGTAGATTTTTCTACAAAAATTTCTTTGATCTAATCAAAACTAAGAGTTCTTAGATCTAATTATAGTAATCTAATATTAAAAATTAAAAATAAAATTAAATCAGATTTAATTTGAAGTATCTTGTTGGGTAATCTAATTACCCTATGATGATCCTATTGGTTCCTGAAGTTCTGGAAGGAGCCATATACGCACTTAGCTTCTACCAGTATCCACTTGGTAGGATCTGAACATCTTCTACTCATAAATCTCTTCTCTAAATATCAGATCTGAATATGATTTGTAGATCCTTCAAAACTATTTCTGAAGGCAGCCCATTTGTCTTACGAACACCATCGCGTAGATCCTGAATTTTGCACCAAAAACCTTGGACCTTCTTCTCAGATTTGTGCCTAACTTTTTAGGCATGTAGAAGAGAGGGAGAAGAGGATAGAGGTGGTGTGAGATATGGTATGGGTGATAGCACCTCTTCGTGGAAAATAAAATCATGCAATTGCTCTCTTTTGCATGTGAAAGGTTTAAAAACCAACGCCATATAGAGTCCCACTTTGACCAAATAACATACTTATTTGATCATTGGAACTCTAAGACTTATTCTCCATGTGAAACCCTAGATCCCATCTAGTTTATGTCACCAAAATTGATTTAAAATTGGGGCGACATAAGTAGATAAGGAAGAGTCCATTGCACCTAGGACTCTTCGCTCAAGAGTTTATTCCAAATCAAACTCTATCAAAACCTTATCAAACCATCACCATAAATCACAAAATTTGGCACACCCATAGAATGACTCGAGTTGTATCACATATCCAAAAATTAGATCAAAAAGATTTCTAAAGAATTTTTTAGAAGCATTTGATTAGGTCACCCTCAATTCTCTCAATTGGGTCAACTTTTGATCTTAGTCCAATTGCACTAGGATTGGATTTAATTTCTAAAATTTGTCTAACCTAGACTTGTTTTAGTTAGATTAAAATAAACTCATTTAAGATATACAAATTGAGTCAAATCAAATTTGACTTGATTGTGATGAATTAGAAAGATTACAGAAGAAGAAAGCCAGGCTCAATCGTATGCTAGCACGATTACCTTGAACCCGATTGGATCTAATCCAAATCAATCAAACTAGGTTAGCTTAATTGATAACATCCAGACCAAAATTCTTATTTGTATGACTCAATTAGGTTCAATTTTATATGGTAATGAGACATGTCATGATCTCTATCATTGACATCATCGAAATATCTTTCGATGGATTAGAACTCTTCTAATTCATACAATTAGAATGATCGATCATCAAAATCATTCTAATTGCTTCCAAAATCTATGAGTGACACCTAGTAGTATATGATGGCAATCCTTCAGAACTAAAAGTGAGCCTCTTGGTGAAGCAACCTGTGTGATTGGGTTCTTCCATCTTGAGCCCCGACAGGATTAGTGTTAAAGTGAACTCGTCAAACCCAAAATCCATCATATGAATTAATCATTTGATTCGAGTCCAGTGTGAAAATCCTAATAGAAATTCTCTCTATTATCTTCACTCTACCATGGCCATGGGCTTAAGGACTTAATCTCATGATTATCATAGGGCTACTCCTCATCTACCGAGGTAGATAAATCTCCTATTGGTGCTATCCAATTCCTACAATGAACATACTATAACCAACATACACCTCAGGATTTCTATTGACTAGGAGATCGAGTTATAGTATAGCCAAACTATAACACTCTCAATGTGAACTATCGATACACCTCAGGTCAAAGTACCAGACACACTACTGCAGCATCGAGCTAGTCATCGACGAGAAGGTAGACTTTCTTATGACTACTCGAAATGGTCAGGCTCAATGCTCTCGTTCTCTAATGAGTACCTATACTCTCGCTCTGATGTCTCCACACCATAGACTCAAGATACATCTATTCGAAGAAAGCGATCATACACCAATCTTTCGGATCGATCATCATCCTTGTGATGATCCTATGGTTGGGAGCAGTTTATGAGTTAATTATGCGAATTCATGTCTTAAATTTGTAACTCTTGAAATATGAATTATCATTATCATTAACTCAAAGGATGTATCACAGACACTTTAATTACACACTATGATAAAAAATAATTTTTTTATTAATTTATAGTCAAAATTATAAAATTATCCTTAGAAGTGTATTATAAGTGTTTAGCCAATCTGTCTTGTAGGGCATACATCTAACATTATGAACAAAATATGTAACAAAATTTTAGGATTTTAGGATCTATGGTTTTGCAGAAAATAGGTTCTGATTTTTTTTTAAGGATGAACGTGCAGCACCATTGCATGTTATAAGAACATTCCATCAAATGGAAGGAGAGGGCCTTTAAATCCTACTTTGTCTTCCTGATCGGATGGCCAAGAGAAATGCTTTAATCAAAAATATATTTTCTACTATAAAATAAGTTAGATCTAAATCATATATCATATATACAATCAATGATCTAACCTATACATGCCTTGCAAACATCTCATGTATCATAACTTAATTAAACATGCCTGATTTTAGATCTGATGTATCATATATTTGAAGAAAAATTCTAATTTTTTGGGGTCAGGTTCCTTCGGATCTGATTGGATCGATAGACATATTTCAAAAAATTTCTCTTAGATCCTAATCAAATCTGATATTTTTCAGATCTAATTTTATGATATGGCAAATAAGAAAATTAAATTACATCAAATCTAAATAAATTTTACCTTGATTTTGGATAATCTAATTACCCATTGATGATCGTGCTGAAGCCCAAAGGTTCTGGATCTAGCCACGCAAGCACCTGGCCTCTACCGATATCCACTCAGGCTGAATTTGGAGATCTTCTCCTTCTTTATCTCATCTCCAAAAATTAGATCTGGATCTGATTTGAAGGATCTTTGAAATTCCTTTTGAAGATCAGTAGTCATCTCTGCAGCAGTGCTGCCTTCTTCCTTTCTCGTCAGCCTTTTCTTGCCAGAATCACACTAATCTGAAGCCCAACTATCCTTGGGCATGGAGAGGAGAGAGATGGCTTGAAGGTGGCATGGAGAAGGGAGAGGGATAGCCTTGGGGCATGGCTAGGAGAGAAGTCTCTAAAAAGTGGGCGCAGATAGGTCTTTATATAGACCCTACTGCACCATGCAGTGTCACATCACCTCGGCCAATCACGTTGCTTCGTTTAATCAGATTTAAATCTGATTGGGGGGATGATATCACCTGATCCAATTAGATGAGAGACCCATAAATTCATCCAAAGGTGGTGCCTAAGACTGGTCAAAGTCTATAGGTGAGGGTCACCTAGTTTGAATCCAAGAAGCAACCTGGAGTCCCATCCATATGGGACTCCATGCTTTCCTATCCATGGGCGCACGCCATCCTAGGTATGTGCCCCCTCCTTTCCAATTTTCAAAGAGGGGAGAAGCCCCAATCTGCTCTCCAATAAGTGCATGACACATGGGTAGATGTCCAAGGATCAAAGGTTAATGTTTGACCAAAGTCAAAGGACAAGAATTAGCAGGTGATGAGAAATGGTAGGTATTGTCTTAAATTTATCTCATAAATTAAGAAAATCCTTTTCTAATCTGGACAAGCTCCAGTCATACTAGGTAAAGGTACCTGAGTGAGCACAAACTCATTTGGCATAGTCGAGACAACTTTTAATGATAGAAAAAGGAGAATGTTAGGCTCAATCGTGTGCTAGCACGATTTTCTTGAACCTAATTGAATCTAATTCAAATCAATTGAACTGGGTTAGTTCAATTGATGATATCCAGATCCAAACCCTTGTTTGTGTGATCCAGTTAGGTTTAGTTCTGTATGGTAATGGGATAAGTAGTGATCTCCATCATCAACATCATCGAAACTCATTTCGATGGATCAGAACTCTTCTGATTCAGACAACTGGAATGATCGATCATCTAAATCATTCTAATTGCTCCCAAAATCCACCAGTGACACCTAGCAGTATATGGTGGCAATCTATCAAAACTAAAAATGAACCTCTCGGTGTAGCTACTTATGTGATTAAGTTATTCTATCTTGAGCCCCATTAGATTAGGGTTAAGGTGAACTCGTCAAACCCTAATTTCTATCATATGATTTAATCATTCGATTCAAGTCTGATGTGAAGACCTTAATAGAAACTCTTTCTATTATTTCACTCTCTGCCATGGCCATGGGCTTGTAAACTTAATTCTCATGATCATCAGGGCTGCTCCTCATCCACCGAGGTAGATAGATTCCATCTTGGTGCAATCCAATTCCTACAATAAACATGCTATAGCCAACATACACCTCAGGATTCCGAATGGCTAGGAGACTGAGTCATGGTGTAGTCAAACTATAACACCCTCAAGGTGAACTGCCGATGCACCTCAGGTCAAAGAATCAGACACACCACTACAGCTTTGAGTTAGTCATCGACGAGAAGGTACACTTTCTTATGACTACTCAAGGTGGTCACGCTCATTGCCCTCATTCTCTAATGAGTATCTGTACTCTCGCTCTGATATCTCTACACCATAGACTCAAGACTCATGTACTATAAAGAAGCGATAGTACACTAACCTTCTGGATTAATCACCATCCTTATGATGTTCCTACGGTCAGAAGCATTTTATGAGTTAATAATAAAAATTCTTATCTTAAATTTTCAATTCTTGAAAATAAGAATTATCATTACCATTAACTAAAGGGATGTATCATAGACACTAAATACACATATATGATAGAAAATAATCTATTTTATTATTTATAGTCAAAATTATAATTTTGCTCCTAAAAGTGTATTACAAGTGTTAGCCAATTCTGGCTTCTAGGGCACACATATCTAACAAACTCCCACTTGACCTAAAGCCAATTGCTACAAATCTAAGACCCATCTTCTCAAGGTAGGCTTCGATCTTCTACTGGCCCAACGGCTTTATAAGCGGGTCCACCGCATTGTCTGTGGAGTCGACTCTCTTGACCTCGACGTAACCCTTCTCGAGATAATCATGGATGAGGTGGTATTGCTGCTTGATGTGCTTAGATTTTTGATGAGACCTCGGCTCCTTAGCAAGGGCTATGGCGCCATTGTTATCGTAGTACAAAGAAATGGCATCTGATGGCATCACTTCGATCTCTGCGGCAAACTTTTTATACCAGAATGCCTCCTTTGCAGCTTCTGATGCAGCGATATATTCTGCTTCCATGGTGGAATTTGCTATCACTATCTGCTTGAAATTTTTTCAACTGACAGCTCCACCATTGCACACAAACAAACTTTCAGACATCGACTTTCGATCATCTACATCGAACATAAAGTCTGAGTCTGTATACCCCTGGACTTGGAGTTCTCCATTGCCAAAGATCAGTAACATATCCTTAGTTCTTCTTAAGTACTTAAGGATACATTTCACAGAAGTCCAGTGTTCTTCACCTAGATTCGACTGATATCTACTCGTGACACTCACGGCATGGGTTATATCAAGTCGTGTACATAACATGGCATACATGAGGCTCCCTATTGCTGAAGCATAAGGGATCTTGATCATGCGTTCTATTTCCTCAGGTGTGCTAGGACACATCTTCTTGGAAAGATGAATGCCATGCCTGAAGAATACTAAACCCCTCTTAGAGTTTTTCATACTAAACCTCTTTAGTACTTCCTCTATGTACATCTTCTGTGAAAGTCTTAGCATCCTATTCGGTCTATCTCTAAAGATCTTAATTCCTAGAATAAAGTATGCTTCTCCTAGGTCTTTTATGGAGAATTCTTTAGATAAACATATTTTAACTATGGTCAACATGGGAATATCATTCCCAACAAGAAAGATGTCATCCACGTACAATACGAGGAAGATAACAGCACTCATACTAACCTTTTTGAAGATACATGGCTCCTCATTCTTGATGAAACCAAACATTTTGATCACATCATTAAAATAAGTATTCCAGCTCCGAGATGCTTGCTTAAGTCCATATATGGACCTTTGCAGCTTGCAAACTTGTGATCATCATCACTGGATGTGAAACCTAGTGGCTATTCCATATAGATATCTTCCTCAAGATATCCATTTAAGAATGCCATTTTCACGTCCATTTATCATATTTCATAATCAAAATAGGTTGCAATAGCAAACAATATGCGAATGGATTTTAGCATAGCTACTGGTGAAAAGGTATCCTGATAGTCAATGCCTTCACGTTGACTATAACCTTTCGCTACTGATCTAGCCTTGAATGTCTCTACATTTCCGTCTGCACCAATCTTTCTCTTGTAGATCCATTTACACCCAATAGGTACTATACCTTCGGATGGATCTACCAAGGTCTAGACTTGGTTTGAGTGCATCGAATCAATTTTTGACTTCATTGCTTCAACTATTTCTCAAAGTTGATATCTGATATCGCCTCATTATAGGTTTTGGGATCATCAACATGAATTCCATTACCTACGAGGAACATTTTCTCTACATTCTCTGAAATAGTACATAAGTACCTCTAAGAGGGATGGAAAACTCTTTCCGATCTATGAGGTGGAGGAGGTAATGTATGGATTGGTATAACCTGATTTGGTTCCATTTGGTCCTTAGCTTGTTGCTCTTGTGAGAATTTCTCATCGAGCTTGATCTGCTTTCCTATGCCATTATCTTGAATAAATTATTTTTCAAAAAAGATGGCATGTCGACTCACGATCACATTGTGATCTTCTGGAATATGGAAATAATATCCTAATGACTCTTTAGGATATCCTATGAATCAAGCTCTAAAGGATCTAAAGTCTAACTTGTCCGCTTATTGTCTTTTGACATGAGTCGGACAATCCCAAATTCTAAGATGACTCAGACATGGTTTCTTACCATGCCATATTTCATATGGTGTGGTAGGAACGATTTTAGAAGGAACCCTATTCAATAAGTATATTACAATTAACAAACAGTATCCCCAAAGAAAATCAAGAAGGTTTGTGTAGCTCATCATGGATCAGACTAT
Organism: Cocos nucifera; assembly: GCA_006176705.1. Classification (NCBI taxonomy): domain Eukaryota; kingdom Viridiplantae; phylum Streptophyta; class Magnoliopsida; order Arecales; family Arecaceae; genus Cocos; species Cocos nucifera. The sequence goes on along the minus strand of QRFJ01000174.1, from coordinate 343,351 downwards.
ATCTAACAGGGTCTGGTTCCTCCATTCTGAAACTCCATTGAGTTGAGGTGTCTCTGGTGGAGTCCATTGAGAGACTATGCCATTTTCCTTGAGATAGTCCAGGAATTTCTGACTAAGGTATTCACCTCCTCGATCTGATCGAAGAACCTTAATGGATTTTTTAATTTACTTTTCTACTTCATGTCTGAATTCTTTGAACTTTTCAAATGCTGTAGACTTATGTCTCATAAGATACACATACCCATACCTAGATAAATCATCGATAAAGGTTATGATGTAGACTAAGTTGCCTCTAGCCGGCACATCAAATGGGCCGCATACATCTGTATGTACTAGGGCAAGAAGATACATGGCCCTTTCCCCATGTCCTACAAAAGGAAGCTTAGTCATTTTGCCATGAAGATAGGATTCATAAATTGGATATGACTCAAAAGTCAATGAACTTAATAGCCCAATTTTCTCCAATTTATTAATCGTATCTTCTGCTATATGACCTAATCTTAGGTGCCGTAGATATCTATCATTAGGACTATCCCTAGGACATTTTGATTTTATGGCATTCATATTTTGCACGAAATTAAAAATAGATACATCAACATGTAACTGATAAAGACCGTTAATACCACTTGCAATTTTATTTCTTTCATAAAGAATGTTACAATGGTCCTTAAGAAAACTAATTACATAGCCTTCTAATGCAAGACAAGAAATAGAAATCAAATTCCAACTTACTGTAGGCACATAATAACAGTCTTTTAATACTAAGTCTAAAGCAGATGGTAGTTGAAGAGGGTATGTTCCCATGACCACGGCAGCAACTCTTGCTCCATTTTCGATGCATAGGATCATCTCACCATCCCTCAACATCCTGCTATCCTCAAGATCTTGCATAGAAGTGTACAAGTGAGCACTAGAACCAGAGTCAAGCACCCAACTAGATGTAGAAGAAATCATAAGGTTAGACTCAATAACGAGCATACCTCCAGAAGGACCTTCCTCCTTCTTTAGGATGGCCAGATAAGTAGGGCAGCTCCACTTCCAGTGGTCGTCATTGTTGCAATAAAAATTGCTTTCTTTGTTAGCAGTCTTCTTCTTCAGCTCTGCCTTTTTCTTCTTTTCTCCTTCCACCTTCTGCTTTTTCACAAACTTCTTCTTCTTTTCAAAAGACTTTCTCTTAGAAAAAGTCCATTTCATAGCAAGTACTGAGCCTCTAGAACCTTTTATTGAAAGCTCAGTGGTAACCAACATGTTCATAAGTTCGGCCAAGGAATTTTGAAGTTTATGCATATGGTAGTGTTAGATATATGTGCCCTAGAAGCCAGAATTGGTTGACACTTGTAATACACTTCTAGAGGCAAAATTATAATTTTGACTATAATCAATAAAATGGGTTATTGTTTATCACATATGTGTATTTAGTGTCTGTGATACATCCTTTGAGTTAATGGTAATGATAATTCATATTTTCAAGAGTTCAAAATTTAAGACATGAATAATCATTATTAACCCATAAAATGCTCCCGACCATAGGATCATCACGAGGATGGTAATTGATCCAGAAGGTTGGTGTACAATCACTTCTCTTTAATAGATGAGTCTTGAGTCTACGGTGTGGAGACATCGAAGCGAGAGTACAGATACTCATTAGAGAATGAGGGCACTGAGCGTGACCACCTCGAGTAGTCATTAGGAAGTCTACCTTCTCGTTAGTGATTGACTCGATACTGTAGTGGTGTGTCTGGTTCTTTGACCTGAGGTGCATCGATAGTTCACCTTGAAAGTGATAGTTTGACTACACCATAACTCGATCTCCTAGCCATTCAGAACCCTTAGGTGTATGTTGGCTATAGCATGTTCATTGTAGGAACTGGATTGCATCAAGATGGAATCTTTCTACCTCGGTGGTAGAGGAGCAGCCCTATGATGATTATGAGAGTCAAGTCCAGAAGCCCATGGCCATGGTAGAGTAAAATAATAGAAAGAGTTTCTATTTAGATTTTTGCATTGGGCTTGAATCGAATGATTACATCATATGACAGAAATTAGGGTTTGACGAGTTCACCTTAATCCTAATCTAATCGGGGCTCAAGATAGAAGATCTTAATCACACAGGTAGCTGCACCAAGAGGTTCGCATTTATCTCTGATGGGTTTCCACCATATACTGCTAGGTGTCATTGGTGGATTTTGGGAGCAATTAGAATGATTTAGATGATCGATCATTCTAACTATTCGAATCAGAAAAGTTTTGATCCATCGAAAGGAGTTTCGATGATGTCGATGATAGAGATCATGACATATCCCATTACCATACAAAACTGAACCTAACTGGGTCACACAAATAAGGGTTTGAATCTAATGATCATCAATTGAACTGATCTAGTTCAATTGATCTAAATGAGATTCAATTAGGTTCAAGGAAATCGTGCTAGCACTCGATTGAACCTAAACATTCTTCTTTTACTACCATAAATAGTTGTCCTGACTAAGCCAAAGGAGTTTGTGCTCGATCAGAGGCCTTCACTTGGTCTGACTGGAGCCTATCCAGATCAGAAAAGGGTTCTCTTATTTTGTCAGACAATACCTGCCATTTTTTGGTCACCTGCCATTTCTCATCCTTTGACTTTGGTCAAAAGTTGACCTTTGACTGGTCAAATGTTGACCATTGATACTTTGACTTTTGTCCATGTGTCATGCACCTATTGGAGAGCTAGTGGGGGCTTGTCCCCCTGCTAGAAGCTGGTAAGGAGGAGGGCGCATGCCACCAAGTTTGAGGCACCCAGGAGTCCCTGTTGGACAGGGACTCCATCTCCTTATTGGATTCTGATTAGACTCTTCCTAAGAACCAACTTTGACGGGTCTTAGTCACCATCTAAGGATGAATCCAAGGGACTCTATTCCCACTAATCAGATTTAGATCTGATTTCACAAAGGGTTATGATTGGTTGGGATGAAGAGGAGTTGGATCACGCACAGTCTATAAATAAGACCCTGCGCCCAACTCAAGGAGCATCACAAGAATATAATTCTCCAAGCCCCAAGGCTGCCTCTCTCCTCCTCCATGCCAAGTCCATCTTCTCCCTCTCCTCTCCATGCCTAAATTAGTTTAGGATCCAAGTTGGTGCAATCTAAGCGAGAGAAAGGCGACAGAAAGCTAGAAAGCTGTGCTGCTGCAAAGGACAACTACTGATCTTTGAAAGCTATTTTGAAGATCCTCCAAATTAGATTTAGATCTAATTTCTAGAGACATGATAGAAAAGAAGAGGATCTCCAAATCCAGCCTGAGTGGATATCGATAGAGGCCAGGCACTTGCGTGGCTAGATCCAGAACCTTTTGATGCTTACAGGATCATCAATGGATAATAGGATTATCCTACATCAAGATAAATTAAATTTGATTTAATTTATCTAGATTTTATTTTTATTATTAGAATAATAAGAATCAGATCTGAAATATTTTAGATCTAATTTAGATCAAAGAAAATTTTTTTTGAAATATATCTCTTGATCCGATCAGATCTGAACGAATCTAGTCTGGAAAATCAAAATTTTCCTTTAGGTAGTTCATAATGAACTGCCCATACGCATCAATCAAGGATTACAGAATTACATCATTCGGTAGATCCAAGTCCAACCTCACTCCGAGCTTTTCAAGCTCTTCCAAGTTCTTGATTATCATCAGATAATGATCTTGGACTGATTGTCCATCACGCATCTTAGTCTTGAACAATCATTTAGTGATTTGATACTTGGCTACGCGACTCTGTTCACCAAATCTCCTATAGGTGAGCCAACATTTGGCGAGCTGTCCTGATATCTTCATGTTGGTGCTAAAGTTCATTAAACATCAAGCCAAACATATAGTATCTGGCCTTGTTATCATCATCTGTCCACTTATCTAAAGACGCTTTCTGTTCAACGGATGGACGAGCTGGTAAGGTTGGAGGGTCCTGGTCCAACACATGAGTTAACTTCTTAGAACCCAAAATAATTTTGAAGTTCCAGAGTCAATCCTTATAATTTGGTTCGATCAGTCTATGGGTGTCCAGGATTCGTGTTAGTGGATTGGATGCAAACATTTTCCTATAGAGAGTCAAAGTTTCTAGTTAGATACTATAATTAAAACTTAACCAATTTGTTTAGAAATTTTATTTTAGAAATAAATTAGCTCCCACTATTTTTTTGGATCCCTACACTCCCTCTGTAGAGATGCAAAAATCTTCACGATTACTGATTTCTAGTGGGTGGTGCAGTTGGTGACTTACTCGTCACCTCACCTAACAGTTATTGGTGATGGGTTAGCCAACGAGTGAACAACTCTTGTTCAATGATTCCCTAATCAAGATGCACCCAAACTTGATTTCTAATTCACGAATCTCACCATGTCTGGAATATTGATCTACTCCTTAGTTAAGTCAGATCCACCATTTGTATATATTGGATTCCTAATTGAGTCTCTCACTGTATTTGGAATATTGAGCTCAATCCATCCTCCAGCTTGTAGCATCCAATGCCAAATAGACATGGTTGCATCTTTTCGATGCAACTGAGCCACTGTAACCAATCGAGAATAATCAACCCCGGGAAGGGCCCGCATATCTACAATGGTGGAAGATCTTAGACTTAGGAAGATTTAATTTAGGTCTCATTAAACTAGACTTGACATAGTCATAACCATTATGACTAACCTAGTGGCATGGGTTAGCTCGGATTATTGACCACCTCAGATCAAAACCGAGTCAATAAACATGGTCGGTTAAGTGAGATCGGTGGAAGGGATATGCCATTAACTAGACAAGAATGCATTCGAGTTGAGTAGCTCCCAATTAAAAAATTCAGTTGGTCGTATCTGCCAAACTTACCATAGACATCAAATTATTGAGCCAGAACCAATCAGGTTAGCCTACAATCCAGACTCTAACCACTGAGCCTTATTAGGTCTTAGCTTGATCGATCACTCATGTGACTCGATCTTGATCAAGCTTAATCCTATTAGGTTGGTCAATTTAAGCATTGTTGATCCCATCTAACCAACTCTTGATTCGGTTTGATCAAACCGCTAGACCTAATTGAGCTTTACCCAAGCCCGAACCCAATTTTATGAACATGTCTTAGATCTAAAAATTCTCAATTTTAGATATAATATGTTTCATAATCTTAATTCTCAATTAAGTTTAGGGTTCAAAAACAAAACATGCAAATAAGATCCTAGGATTTCAGGATCTAGGGTTTTGCAGAAAGTAAGTTTTCAATTTCTGATTAAGGACGAATGCGCAGCACCCCTACACATCATAAGAACACCCCATTGAATGGAAGGAGAGGGTTTTTAAGCCCTTCTTTTGTTCTTATGATCAGGACGATCAAGGGGAATGCCTTAATCAAAAATACAACTAATCTACAAAAACTAATTAGATCTAAGCATATATCTCATATAAGAAAATTGATCTAATTGAAACATATTTTGCATACATCTCATGTATCATGCATGCATGTTTTTCAGATCTAAATTATCTCATAATCATCTAAAAAATTAAATTTAAATTTGATCTCATCAAATAAAATTTAATCTAGACCTATTTGTAGAACTATTCTACAACTAGTCTAAACATGCAACTATCATATCTCATATGAATAAATTAAATTTAATTTATTTTCTATTTTTAGATCTAATTATAATATTTATAAGATTAAAAAATAGTAAATAAATAAATCTTAAAATTATATTTAATCAAATAAAAATTATGATTATACT
>QRFJ01000174.1:181184-337575 GCA_006176705.1 Cocos nucifera | reverse complement strand
ATACATCTAACATATATGAACAAAATATGTAACAAAATTTTAGGATTTTAGGATCTATGGTTTTGCAGAAAATAGGTTTTGATTTTTTTTTAAGGATGAACGATCTAGCACCAGTGAATGTTATAAGAACATTCATCAAATGGAAGGAGAGGGCCTTAAAATCCTACTTTGTCTTCCTGATCGGATGGCCAAGAGAAATGCTTTAATCAAAAAAATATATTTATCTACTATAAAATAAGTTAGAGTCTGAATCTATATATATATACATCAATGATCTAACCTATACATGCCTTGCAAACATCTCATGTATCATAACTTAATTAAACATGCCTGATTTAGATCTGATGTTCATAATATTTGAAGAAAATTCTATTTTTTTGGGGTCAGTTCCTCTCGGATCTGATTGGATCGATAGACATTATTTCAAAAAAATTTCTCTTAGATCCTAATCAAATCTGATATTTTCAGATCTTTAATTTTATGATATGCAAAAGGAAAATTAAATTACATCAAATCTAAATAAATTACCCTTGATTTTGGATAATCTAATTACCCATTGATGATCGTGCTGAAGCCAAAGGTTCTGGATCTAGCCACGCAAGCACCTGGCCTCTACCGATATCCATCAGGCTGAATTTGGAGATCTTCTCCTTCTTAATCTCATCTCCAAAATTAGATTGGATCTGATTTGAAGGATCTTTGAAATTCCTTTTGAAGATCAGTAGTCATCTCTGCAGCAGTGCTGCCTTCTTCCTTTCTCGTCAGCCTTTTCTTGCCAGAATCACACTAATCTGAGCCCAACTATCCTTGGCATGGAGAGGAGAGAGATGGCTTGAAGGTGGCATGGAGAAGGGAGAGGGAATAGCCTTGGGGCATGGAGGAGAGAAGTTCTTAAAAAGTGGGCGCAGATAGGTCTTTATATGGACCCTACTGCACATGCAGTGTCCACATCACCTTCGGCCAATCACGTTGCTTCGTTTAAATCAGATTTAAATCTGATTGGGGGGATGATATCACCTGATCCAATTAGATTGAGAGACCCATAAATTCATCCAAAGGTGGTGCCTAAGACTGGTCAAAGTCTCATAGGTGAGGGTCACCTAGTTTGAATGCCAAGAAGCAACCTAGGAGTCCCACTCCATATGGGAACTCCATGTCCTATCCATGGCGGCACGCCATCTAGGTATGTGCCCTCCTTTCCAATTTTCAGGAGGGGAGAAGCCCCAATCTGCTCTCCAATAAGTGATGACACATGGGTAGATGTCCAAAGGATCAAAGGTAATGTTTGACCAAAGTCAAAGGACAAGAAGTAGCAAGGTGATGAGAAAATGGTAGGTATTGTCTTAAATTTATCTCATAAATTAAGAAAATCCTTTTCTAATCTGGACAAGCTCCAGTCATACTAGGTAAGAGGTACCTGAGTGAGCACAAACTCATTTGGCATAGTCGAGACAACTTTTAATGATAGAAAAAGGAGAATGTTAGGCTCAATCGTGTGATAGCAGATTTTCTTGACCTAATTGAATCTAATTCAAATCAATTGAACTGGGTCTAGTTCAATTGATGATATATCCAGATCCAAACCCTGTTTGTTGTGATCCAGTTAGGTTTAGTCTGTATGGTAATGGGATAAGTAGTGATCTCCATCATCAACATCATCGAAATCTCATTTCGATGGATCAGAACTCTTATGATTCAGACAACTGGAATGATCGATCATCTAAATCATTCTAATTGCTCCCAAAATCCACCAGTGAACCTAGCAGGTATGGTGGCAATCTATCAAAACTAAAAATGAACCTCTCGGTAAGCTACTTATGTGATTAAGTTATTCTATCTTGAGCCCCATTAGATTAGGGATAAGGTGAACTCGTCAACCTCAATTTCTATATATGATTTAATCATCGATTCAAGCTGATGTAAGACCTTATTAGAAACTCTTTCTATTATTTCACTCTCTCTGCCATGGCCATGGGCTTGTAAACTAATTCTCATGATCATCCATCAGGGCTGCTCCTCATCCACCGAGGTAGATAGATTCCATCTTGGTGCAATCCATTCCTACAATAAACATGCTATAGCCAACATACACTCAGGATTCCGAATGGCTAGGAGACTGAGTCATGGTGTAGTCAAACTATAAACACCCTCAAGGTGAACTGCCGATGCACCTCAGGCAAAGAATCAGACACACCACTACAGCTTGAGTTAGTCATCGACGAGAAGGTACACTTTCTTATGACTACTCAAGGTGGTCACGCTCATTGCCTCATTCTCAATGAGTATCTTGTACTAGTCTCGCTCTGATATCTCTACACATAGACTCAAGACTCATGTACTATAAAGAAGCGATAGTCACTAACTTCTGAGATTAATCACCATCCTTTGATGTTCCTACGGTCAGAAGCATTTATGAGTTAATTAATAAAAATTCTTATCTTTAAATTTTCCGAGAATTCTTAGAAAATAGAATTTATCATATACACTTAAACTAAGCGACGAGTACAACATAAGAACACTAAAATACACATATATTGATAAGAAAATAATTCGTTTTTATGTTTGTTATAAGCACAAATTATATTTTGCGTCTAAAAGTGTATTACAAAGTGTTTAGACCATTACCTGGCTTCTAGGGCACAACATATCTAACAAACTCCCACTTGACCTAAAGCCAATTAGCTAGACAATCTAAGACGCCTCTTTTCTCAGGAGGTTCGATCTTCTACTAGCGCCCAACGGCTTTATTAAGCGGTCCACCGCATTGTCTGTGGAGTCGACTCTCTTGACCTCGACGATACCCTTCTCGAGAATTAATCAGGATGAGGTGGAATTGCTGCGACTTGATTGCTAGAATTTTTGATGAGACCTCGGCTCCCTTAGCAAGGGCATATGGCGCCATTGTTATTCGTAGTACAAAGAAATGGCATCTGATGGCATCACTTCGATCTCTGCGGCAAACTTTTTATACCAGAATGCCTCCTTTGCAGCTTCTGATGCAGCGATATATTCTGCTTCCATGGTGGAATTTGCTATCACTATCTGCCTGAAAATTTTTTCAACTGACAGCTCCACCATTGCACACAACAAACTTTCAGACATCGACTTTCATCATCTACATCGAACATAAAGTCTGAGTCTGTACCCCTGGACTTGGAGTTCTCCATTGCCAAAGATCAGTAACATATCCTTAGTTCTTCTTAAGTACTTAGGATAACATTTCACAGAAGTCCAGTGTTCTTCACCTAGATTCGACTGATATCTACTCCGTGACACTCACGCATGGGTTATATCAAGTTCGTGTTACATAACAATGGCCATAGCACTCCACGGCTCCCTATTGCTGAAGCATAAGGGATCTTGATCATGCGTTCTATTTCCTCAGGTGTGCTAGGACACATCTTCTTGGAAAGATCTGAATGCCATGCTCTGAAGAATACTAAACCCTCTTACGAGTTATTTCATACTAAACCTCTTTAGTACTTCCTCTATGTACATCTTCTGTATGAAGTCTTAGCATCCTATTCGGCTATCTCTAAAGATCTTAATTCCTAGAATAAAGTATGCTTCTCTCAGGTCTTTTATGGAGAATTCTTGTAGATAACATATTTTAACTATTGGTCCAACATGGGAATATCATATCCCAACAAGAAAGATTACTATCCTAGTACAATACGAGGAGAAAACAGCATAGCACATAATCTAACCTTTTTGAAAGATACATGGCTCCTCTACTTCTTGATGAAAAACCAAACATATTGATCACATCAATTAAAATAAGATTACCAGCTCCGAGATGCTTGCTAAAGTCCATATATGGACCTTTGCAGCTTGCAAACTGTGATCATCATCACTGGATGTGAAACCTAGTGGCTATTCCATATAGATATCTTCCTCAAGATAATCCATGAGAATGCCATTTTCACGTCCATTTATCATATTTCATAATCAAAATAGGTTGCAATAGCAAACAATATGGAATCGGATTAGTAGTACCTGGTGAAGAAGGTATCCTGATAGTTCCAATGCTTCACGCTTGACTATAACTTTCGCTATGATCTACCCTTGAATGGGTCTATACATTCCGTCTGCACCAATCTTTCTCTTGTAGATCCATTTACACCCAATAGGTACTTATACCTTCGGATGGATCTACCAAGGTCTAGACTTGGTTTGAGTGCATCGAATCAATTTTTGACTTCATTGCTTCAACTACTTTCTCAAAGTTGATATCTGATATCGCACTCATTAGGTTTTGGGATCATCAACAATGAATTCCATTACCTACGAGAAACATTTTCTCTACATTCTCTGAAATATGTACATAAGTACCTCTAAGAGGGATGGAAAACCTCTTCCGATCTATAGGTGAGGAGGTAATGTATAGGATTGGTAAACTCTGATTTGGTTCCATTTGGTCCTTAGCTTGTTGCTCTGTGAGAATTTCTCACTCGAGCTTTGATCTGCTTTCCTATGCATTATCTTGAATAAATTATTTTTCAAAAAAGATGGCATGTCGACTCACGATCACATTGTGATCTTCTGGAATATGGAAAATAATATCCTAATATCTTAGGATATCCTATGAATCAAGCTCTAAAGGATCTAAAGTCTAACTTGTCCGCTTATTGTCTTTTGACATGATCGGACAATCCCAAATTCTAAGATACTCAACATGTTTCTTACCATGCCATATTTCATATGGTTGTGGTAGGAACGAATTTTAGAAGGAACCCTATTCAATAAAGTATATTACAATAACCAAACGTATCCCCAAAGAATAATCAAGAAGGTTTGTGTAGCTCATCATGGATCAGACTATATCTAACAAGGGTCTGGTTCCTCCATTCTGAAACTCCATTGAGTTGAGGTGTCTTCTGGGGAGTTCCATTGAGAAGACTATGCCATTTTCCTTGAGAAATAGTCAGAATTTCTGCTAAGTATTCACTCCTCGATCTGATCGAAGAACCTTAATGGATTTTTTAATTTACTTTTCTACTTCATGTCTGAATTCTTTGAACTTTTCAAATGCTGTAGACTTATGTCTCATAAAATACACATACCCATACTAGATAAAATCATCGATAAGGTTATTGATGTAGACTAAGTTGCCTCTAGCCGGCACATCAAATGGGCCGCAACATCTGTATGTACTAGGCAGAAGAACATGGCCTTTCCCATGTCCTACAAAAGGAAGCTTAGTCATTTTGCCATAAGATAGGATTCATAAATTTGGATATGACTCAAAGTCAATGACTTAATAGCCCAATTTTCTCCAATTTATTAATCGTATCTTCTGCTATATGACCTAATCTTAGGTGCCGTAGATATCTATCATTAGGACTATCCCTAGACATTTTGATTTTATGCATTCATATTTTGCACGAAATTAAAAATAGATACATCAACATGTAAATGATAAAGACCTTAATTACCACTTGCAAATTTTATTTCTTTCATAAAGAATGTTACAATGGTCCTTAAAGAAAACTAATTACATAGCCTTCTAATGCAAGACAAGAAATAGAAATCAAATCCAACTTACTGTAGGCACATAATAACAGTCTTTTATACTAAGTCTTAAAGCAGATGGTAGTTGAAGAGGGTAATGTTCCCAATGACCACGCAGCAACTCTTGCTCCATTTTCGATGCATAGGATCATCTCCCATCCCTCAACATCCTGCTATCCTCAAGATCTTGCATAGAAGTGTAACAAGTGAGCACTAGAACCAGAGTCAAGCACCCAACTAGATGTAGAGAAATCATAAGGTTAGACTCAATAACGAGCATAACCTCCAGAAGGACCTTCCCTCTTCTTTAGGATGGCCAGATAAGTAGGGCAGCTCCACTTCAGTGGTCGTCATGTTGCAATAAAAATTGCTTTCTTTGTTAGCAGTCTTCTTCTCAGCTCTGCTTCTTTCTTCTTTTTCTCCTTCCACCTTCTGCTTTTTCACAAACTTCTCTTTCTTTTCAAAAGACTTTCTCTTAGAAAAGTCCATTTCTTAGCAAGTACTGAGCCTCTAGAACCTTTTATGAAAGCTCATGGTAACCAACATGTTAATAAGTTCGGCCAAGGAATTTTGAAGTTTATGCATTATGGTAGTGTTAGATATAATGTGCCCTAGAAGCCAGAATTGGTTGACACTTGTAATACATTCTAGAGGCAAAATTATAATTTTAGACTATAATCAATAAAATGGGTTATTGTTTATCACATATGTGTATTTAGTGTCTGTGATTACATCCTTTGATTAATGTAATGATAATTCATATTTTCAAGAGTTCAAAATTTAAGACATGAAATAATCATTATTAACCCATAAAATGCTCCCGACCATAGATCATTCACGAGATGGTAAATTGACCAGAAGGTGTGGTGTACAATCACTTCTCTTTAATAGATGAGTCTTGATCTACGGTGTGAGAACATCGAAAGCGAGAGTACAGATATCATTAGAGAATGAGGGCACTGAGCCGTGACCACCTCGAGTAGTCATTGGAATCTACCTTCTCTGTTAGTGATTGACATCGATACTGTTGTGGTGTGTCTGGTTCTTTGACTGAGGTGCATCGATAGTTCACCTTGAAAAGTGTTATAGTTGACTACACCATAACTCGATCTCCTAGCCATTCAGAACCCTTAGGTGTATGTTGGCTATTGCATGTTCATTGTAGGAACTGGATTGCATCAAGATGGAATCTTTCTACCTCGGTGGTAGAGGAGCAGCCCTATGATGATTATGAGAGTCAAGTCCAGAAGCCCATGGCCATGGTAGAGTAAAATAATAGAAAGATTTCTATTTAGATTTTTGCATTGGCTTGAATCGAATGATTACATCATATGACAGAAATTAGGGTTTGACGAGTTCACCTTAATCCTAAATCTAAATCGGGGCTCAAGATAGAAGATCTTAATCACAAGGTAGCTGCACCAAGAGGTTCGCATTTATCTCTGATGGGTTTCCACCATATACTGCTAGTGTCATTGGTGGATTTTGGAGCAATTAGAATGATTTAGATGATCGATCATTCTAACTATTCGAATCAGAAAAGTTTTGATCCATCGAAAGGAGAGTTCGTGATGTCGATGATAGAGATCATTGACATATCCCATTACCATACAAAACTGAACCTAACTGAGGTCACACAAATAAGGGTTTGAATCTAATGAATCATCAATTGAACTGATCTAGTTCAATTGATCTAAATGAGATTCAATTAGTTCAAGAAATCGTGCTAGCACTCGATTGAACCTAAACATTCTTCTTTTACTACCATAAAATAGTTGTCTGACTAAGCCAAGGAGTTTGTGCTCGATCAGAGGCCTCACTTGGTCTGACTGAGCCTATCCAGATCAGAAAGGGTTCTCTATTTTGTCAGACAATACCTGCCATTTTTTGGTCACCTGCCATTTCTCATCCTTTGACTTTGGTCAAAAGTTGACCTTGACTGGTCAAATGTTGACATTGATACTTTGACTTTTGTCCATGTGTCATGCACCTATTGGAGAGCTAGTGGGGGCTTGGTCCCCTGCTAGAAGCTGGTAAGGAGGAGGGCGCATGCCCCAAGTTTGAGGCACCCAGGAGTCCCTGTTGGACAGGGACTCCATCTCCTTATTGGATTCTGATTAGACTCTTCCTAAAACCAACTTTGACGGTCTTAGTCACCATCTAAGGATGAATCCAAGGGACTCTATTCCCACTAATCAGATTTAGATCTGATTTCAAAAAGGGTTATGATTGGTTGGATGAGAGGAGTTGAGTCACGCACAGTCAATAAATAAGACCCTGCGCCCAACTCAAGGAGCATCACAAGAATATAATTCTCCAAAGCCCAAGGCTGCCTCTCTCCTCCTCCATGCCAAGTCCATCTTCTCCTCTCCTCTCCATGCCTAAATTAGTTTAGGATCCAAGTTTGTGCAATCTAAGCGAGAGAAAGGCGACAGAAAGCTAGAAAGCTGTGCTGCTGCAAAGGACAACTACTGATCTTTGAAAGCTATTTTGAAGATCCTCCAAATTAGAATTTAGAATCTAATTTCTAGAGACATGATAGAAAAGAAGAGGATCTCCAAAATCCAGCCTGAGTGGATATCGATAGAGGCCAGGCACTTGCGTGGCTAGATCCAGAACCTTTTGATGCTTACAGGATCATCAATGGATAATAGGATTATCCTACATCAAGATAAATTAAATTTGATTTAATTTATCTAGATTTTATTTTTTATTATTAGAATAATAAGAATCAGATCTGAAATATTTTAGATCTAATTTAGATCAAAGAAAATTTTTTTGAAATATATCTCTTGATCCGATCAGATCTGAACGAATCTAGTCTGGAAAATCAAAATTTTCCTTTAGTAGTTCATAATGAACTGCCCATACGCATCAATCAAGGATTACAGAATTAATCATTCGGTAGATCCAAGTCCAACTCACTCCGAGCTTTTCAAGCTCTCCAAGTTCATTGATTATCATCAGATAATGATCTTGGACTGATTGTCCATCACGCATTCTTAGTCTTGAACAATATTTAGTGATTTGATACTTGGGTACGCGACTCTGTTCACCAAATCTCTAATATTGGCATTTGGCACTTCACTAATATCCTTCTGTAATATGTCTAAGTCATTATATACATCTTTAATTACCATAACAATTATAGTTATATAATTAAATTTTTATGTCTTAATATTAGATAGTATATTATTTATTATTATTTATTATTTTAAAGTATGTTAATTAAAAAAAATAAATACTCTTTTCTTTTATAATTTGAATTAACCATTCGTTAGCAAATTACAGTATGTCTTAAATTATGACATTATATTATATTAAAAATTATATATATCTATCTACATTTTATACCTAAATAAATAATATAATATAATATATATAATATTATATATAAATAGAGATAATAAATTCTATTATTTTATATTATTCTAATATTTATTAATATTATATATATATTAATCTTAATATTTAGATATAAATAGGTTAATTGTATAATAATAGATATATGAATTCTAATTAATTAAATTCATATATATTTTTAATATATTATATAAATATTAATGATTATTTATTAAAGTATCAAACATTTATTATGTTTTATAATTTAAATTAATTTTAATCTATTTATAATTCAATATTCATATACAATTATTTTTATATTTTAATATATTATATATACTACGCATTTATAATTGAATCTGATATATACTATATTATATAAAATTTATAGAAATCACTTATATTTATATAATTAATTTTATATTTATTAAATTTAATAATATTATTTAATTCTATTTAATTTAAAATATTTATTATATATATAATTTATTTATAATCTGTTACTTATATATATATAATTTATTTAATTTAATATATTTTATTTAATTTATTTATTTCTAATATATATTATATAAATTCATTTTTTTTTAATTTTTTATATTTTATATATACTAATCATTTTATTTTAATAAAATTACATTAAATAAAATTATTTATATATAATTTATATAGAATTTAGTCTATAATTTATATTTTATCTATTATTATTTAATTATAAATTATAATTTAAAATTATTTTTTTTATTTTTTTATAATGATTTAATTCATAATTATTTTTATTTATTAATCTAAAAGGTAAATAAATATAATTCAATTTATTATATTAAAATATATAATTAAATGCTAATATACATTTATAATTTATATTTCTTATAACATAAGTTAATATATTATATAATTAAATATATTAATTTATATTATAAAAATAAATATTTATGAATATTTATAACCCTATAGATATTTATATAATATATTTTAATATTATGTTTATTAATATTATTTAGTTTATTTTATTTATATATAATTTTTTTAATAATATAAATTTATATAATTTATTCACCTATTTGGTTAATATAAAAATTTTATTTAATATAAATAATTATTAAATTATTTATCCATATTTTAATAAATTATAAAAAAATATTATCTTTAAATAAAAATATAGCTTTTTAAATATACTATTATTTTATATATCACCAATACCAGGCATCACCGCCAGGACTAATGTCCGCCTAACATCCGATACGACGCCTAGAAATAGCAGTACTGCTGCTGAATAAAGCTCCCTAAAACCTATGACAAACTATGAATAAATGTTTAGTAATAATACATCGAGTGAAACATCTTATCCGTCTCTTGATCCGTTACTTCCACGACCGCCGCCTCGGTCTTGTTACTCGGATCCATGCCTCACTTTACTACGTCGCTCTTTCTATCTAATTCGCCGGATTCCGCATCTCGCTGTATACGATACAAACTACGCGCGTCTTCCCCAATATGCGGCCTCCGTCCGCGACCTTCTACCCTCTTCCCAGTTGTCCCTGCGCAACGCTATGAGACCTGCCCGGCTCGCGTACGTCGCGTGCGTCTCACGTCCGCTTCAAGCAACGGACGGACGCTCCAGCTAGCGTATCATCTCCATATAAATCCTACCGCGTCATCCCACGCCGCGCTTCTTCTGCTTACAATTTATTAAAAATCACTTATATTTCATTTATTTAGGTGAGCCAACATTTGGCGAGGCTGTGCTGATATCTTCATGTTTGGCTGCTAACAGTCACTTAACACTCAGCCAAACATGTATAGTATTCTGCCTTGTTACATCCATCATCTGTCCATTACTCTAAGACGCTTTCTGATTGTGCGAGGCCGTCAGATGGACGAGATGTAAGGTTGGAGGGTCCTGGTCCAAACATGGAGTTGTACTTCTTTAGAACCCAAGAATTCAATTTTTGAAGTATCCAGAGATCAATTCCTTATATAATTTTTTCGATTCAGTCTATGGTGTCAGGATTCGTGTTATAGTCGGATTGGATGCAGAACATTTTCCTATAGAGAGTCCAAAGTTTCTAGTTAGATTACTATAATTAAAACTTAACCAATTGTTTTAGAATATTTTATTTTAGAAATAACATTAGCTCGCTCCACATTTTTTGATCCCTACACTCCGCCTGTAGAGATGCAAACTTGACGATTACTGATTTTAGTGGGTTGTTGCAGTTGGTGACTTACTCGTCCACCTCACCTAACTTATGCGGTGCATGTGGTTAGCCCAACACTTAAAGACGGAAAACTCTTGTTATCATACGATTTCCCTAATCAAGATGCACTCCCAAACTTGAATTTCAATCCGAATTCACCATGTCTTGAATATTGACTACTCCTTAGTTGAAGTTCAGATCCACCATTTGGTATATATTTGCGATTCCTAATTTGAGTCTCTCAGTTCTCTCACTGTATTTGGAATATTGAGCTCAATCCATCCTCCAGCTTGTAGCATCCAATGCCAAATAGACATGGTTGCATCTTTTCGATGCAACTGAGCCACTGTAACCAATCGAGAATAATCAACCCCGGGAAGGGCCCGCATATCTACAATGGTGGAAGATCTTAGACTTAGGAAGATTTAATTTAGGTCTCATTAAACTAGACTTGACATAGTCATAACCATTATGACTAACCTAGTGGCATGGGTTAGCTCGGATTATTGACCACCTCAGATCAAAACCGAGTCAATAAACATGGTCGGTTAAGTGAGATCGGTGGAAGGGATATGCCATTAACTAGACAAGAATGCATTCGAGTTGAGTAGCTCCCAATTAAAATTCAGTTGGTCGTATCTGCCAAACTTACCATAGACATCAAATTATTGAGCCAGAACCAATCAGGTTAGCCTACAATCCAGACTCTAACCACTGAGCCTTATTAGGTCTTAGCTTGATCGATCACTCATGTGACTCGATCTTGATCAAGCTTAACCCTATTAGGCTGGTCAATTTAAGCATTGTTGATCCCATCTAACCAACTCTTGATTCGGTTTGATCAACCGCTAGACCTAATTGAGTTACCCAAGCCCGAACCCAATTTTATGAACATGTCTTAGATCTAAAAATTCTCAATTTTAGATATAATATGTTTCATAATCTTAATTCTCAATTAAGTTTAGGGTTCAAAAACAAAACATGCAAATAAGATCCTAGGATTTCAGGATCTAGGGTTTTGCAGAAAGTAAGTTTTCAATTTCTGATTAAGGACGAATGCGCAGCACCCCTACACATCATAAGAACACCCCATTGAATGGAAGGAGAGGGTTTTTAAGCCCTTCTTTGTTCTTATGATCAGACGATCAAGGGGAATGCCTTAATCAAAAATACAACTAATCTACAAAAACTAATTAGATCTAAGCATATATCTCGTATAAGAAAATTGATCTAATTGAAACATATTTTGCATACATCTCATGTATCATGCATGCATGTTTTTCAGATCTAAATTATCTCATAATCATCTAAAAAATTAAATTTAAATTTGATCTCATCAAATAAAATTTAATCTAGACCTATTTGTAGAACTATTCTACAACTAGTCTAAACATGCAACTATCATATTTCATATGAATAAATTAAATTTAATTTATTTTCTATTTTTAGATCTAATTATAATATTTATAAGATTAAAAAATAGTAAATAAATAAATCTTAAAATTATATTTAATCAAATAAAAATTATGATTATACTAGACTACATATAGAACAAGTCTATTCCTAGTCTAGTTATGTATCTCATACACATTAAATCTAGATTAATTAATTTTAATTTTCTAATTTTATGATTTTAGATTTAATCATATCTTATGTGATATCTAAAATCACTAATTTATTAGATTAAATTAGATTTAAATAAATTTTATAAGAACCGGGCTCTAATACCAGTTGAAGGAAAATCCTGATTTTTTGGGGTTAGGTTCGTTTAGATCTGATTGGATCGAGAGGCATATTTTAAAAATTTTCTCTTAGATTCTAATTAGATCTGATATTTTTCAGATCTTATTTTATGATATGGCAAATAAGAAAATTAAATTAAATCAAATCTAAATTAATTTTACCTTGATTCTGGGAAATCTGACTACCCATTGATGATCGTGCTGAAGTCCTGAGGTTCTGGATCTAGCCATGCAAGTGCTTGGCCTCTACCGATATCCACTTGGGCTGGATTTGGAGATCTTCTCCTTCTTTATCTCGTCTCCAAAAATTAGATCTAGATCTAATTTGGAGGATTTTCGAAACTTCTTTCGAAGATTGGCAGTCGTCTCTGCAGTAGTGCTGCCTTTTTTCTTTCTCGTCAGCCTTTTCTTACCTGAATCACACTAATCTAAAGTCCAACTATCCTTGGGCATGGAGAGGAGAGAGATGGCCTGAAGGTGGCATGGAGAAAGGAGAGGGACAGCCTTGGGGCATGGTTCGGAGAGAAGTCTCTAAAAAGTGGCGCAGATAGGTCTTTATATAGACCCTACTGCGCCATGCAGTGCCACATCACCTCGGCCAACCACGTTGCTTTGTTTAATCAGATCTAAATCTGATTGATGGGATAATATTATTTGATCCAATCAGATGAGAGACCCATAGATTCATCCTAAGGTGGCACATAATACTGGTCAAAGTCTATAGGTGAGGGTCACCTAGTTTGAATCCAAGAAGCAACCTGGAGTCCCATCCATATGGGACTCCAGGCGTCCCTATCCATGGGTGCATGCCATCCTAGGCATGCGCCCCCTCCTTTCTAATTTTCAAGAAGGGGACAAGCCCCTATCTACTCTCCAATAAGTGCATGACACATGGGCAGATGTCCAAGGATCAAAGGTTAACGTTTGACCAAAGTTAAAGGACAAGAATTAGTAGGTGACGAAAAATGATAGGTGTTGTCTTAAATTTATCACATAAATTATGACAATCCTTTTTTGACCTAGACAAGCTCCAGTCAGATCAGGTAAAGATATCTGAGTGAGCACAAACTCATTTGACTTAGTCGAGATAACTTTTAATGATAGAAAAAGAAGAATATTAGGCTCAATCGTGTGCTAGCACGATTTTCTTGAACCTAATTGAATCTAATTCAAATCAATTGAACTGGATTAGTCCAATTGATGATATCTAGATCCAAACCCTTATTTGTGTGATCCAGTTAGGTTCAGTTCTATATGATAATGGGATAAGCAGTGATCTCCATCATCAACATCATCGAAACTCCTTTTGATAGATCAAAACTCTTCTGATTCAGACAACTGGAATGATCGATCATCTAAATCATTCTAATTGCTTCCAAAATCCACCAATGACACTTAGCAGTATATGGTGGCAACCCATCAAAACTAAAAATGAACCTCTCAATGTAGCTACTTCTGTAATTAAGTTCTTCTACCTTGAGCCCCAATCAGATTAGGGTTAAGGTGAACTCGTCAAACCCTAATTTCTATCATATGATTTAATCATTCGATTCAAGCTCGATGTGAAGACCTTAATAGAAACTCTTTTTATTATTTCACTCTCTATCATGGCCATGGACTTATGGACTTGATTCTCATGATCATCACATGACTGCTCCTCATCCACCGAGGTAGATAGATTCCATCTTGGTGCAATCTAATTTCTACAATAAACATGCTATAGCCAACATACACCTCATGATTCCGAATGGCTAGGAGATCAAGTCATGGTGTAGTCAAACTATAACACCCTCAAGGTGAACTGCTGATGTATCTCAGGTTAAAGAACTAGATACACCACTGTAGCTTCAAATCAGTCATCGATGAGAAGATAGATTTTCTTATGACTACTCAAGGTGGTCACGCTTAGTGCCCTTGTTCTCTAATGAGTACCTATACTCTCGCTCAGGTGTCTCTACATCGTAGACTCAAGACTCATCTACTAAAAAAAAATGATTATATACTAACCTTTCGGATCAATCACCATCTTTATGATGATCCTACGGTCAGGAGCATTTTATGAGTTAATAATGAAAATTTTTATCTTAAATTTTCAACTCTTGAAAATAATAATTATCATTACCATTAAGTCAAGGGATGTGTCACAGACACTAAATACACATATATGATAGAAAATAACCCATTTTATTATTTATAGTCAAAATTATAATTTTGCCCCTAGAAGTGTATTACAAGTGTCAGCCAATTCTGGCTTCTAGGGTACACATATCTAACAATATTATATCTAAAAAATAGAATTCAAATTGATCACATCAAAATAAAACTATTTTAGATAGTTTATAGAACTATTCTACAACTAGTCTAAGCATGCATCTTTCATATCTCATATGAATAAATTAAAAATTAAAAACTTTATTTTCTATTTTTTAAATCTAATTATAATATTTATAATATAAAAAAAATTAAAATAGATCTAAAATTATATTTAATCAAATTAATAACATGATTACACTAGACTACATATAGAACTATTCTATTCCTAGTCTAGTCATGCATCTCATACACTATAGATCTAAATTATTTAATTTTTAATTTTTTGATATTAAATCTAATCACATCTGATGTGACATTTAAAATTCTATAATATTAGATTATAAATAAAAATAAAATTAGATCTAAAGTAGATCCGAAGAACTGCTAATGTAGCTCTAATACCATTTGAAGGAAAAACTCATTTTCTGCCATAGGATCGTCCAATCTGATCAGATTTGAGATGGATTTTTCAAGAAAAAAAATTTTATGATCTGATCAGATCTAAAAGTTCTTATATCTAATCATGATGATATAGTATTAAATATAAAAATTAAATTTAAATAAGGAACATTCGATGTACCTGATAATGGTAATCTGATTATCTTGATGATGATCTTAATGCTCCTAAGATTCTAGATCGAGCCACGCACGTGCCTGGCCTCTACTGGAGTCCACTCAGGTAGGATCTATAGTTCTTCTTCTTCTGAATCAATGCCCCAAAGATCAAATCTGGATCTGATATAAAGGTTCTTCAAAAAACTTTTTGAAGAAGTAGCAGTCTTCTCTTTCAGTAGTGCTGCCTTCTTCCTGATCTAGGCGCCAATTTTTCTTGGACCACACTTGGACTTGTGCCCAACTCTTTAGGCATGAAAAAGGGAGAGAGAGGATCAGAGGGAGGAATGGAAGAGAGAAGGGCAGTATTGCGGCATGGTGGATTGTGTAAGAGCTCTCAACCCTAGGCACAGACAGGGTTTAAATAGACCCTGCTGCGCCATTTAGTGCCACATTACCTCGACCAATCGAAGACCTTTATTTAATCAAATCTAAATCTGATTGGTCGGATGATGTCATCTAATCATATCAGATAGAGTTCCTCAAAAATCCACTAAAGTTGGTGACAACACTGGATAAGCCTAGTGAAGTTGGTGCCAAAGAGTTCAAGGCCATCAAGTTACCATGGAGTCCCATCTGTATGGGACTCCATCTTATCCACATGGGGTGCATGCATAGGGTGGCATGCATCCTTTCTCTTTCCTTTTTTAGTATGGGGACAAGAGCCCCAAGTGCTCTCTAATGGGTGCATGCCATATGGCCCTGTGTCCAAGTGTCTAAGGTCAATTATTAACCAATGTCCAAAACTAGAAAATGGCAGGTGATAAAAATTGGCAGGTATTGTCTTAAATTTATCTGATGAATTAAGATATTTAACCTGGACAAACTCTAGTCATACTAAGACAAGTTTTTTGAGTGAGCCCAAAGAAATTTGGCTCAATCGAGACAAACTAGAATAATTAGAAAAGGAGAATGTTAGGCTCAATCGTGTGTAGCACGATTTTCTTGAACCTAATTGGATCTAATCCAAATCAACTAAACTAGATTAGACCAATTGATGACATCCAAACCCAAACCCTTATTTGTATGATCTAGTTAGATTCAGTTCTATATGGTAATAAGATATTTTGGAATCTCTATCATCGACATCATCAAAACACCTTTTGATGGACTAGAACTTTTTCGATTCACATAATTAGAATGATCGATCATCAAGATCATTCTACTTGCTTCCAAAATCCATCAATAACACCTAATAGTATATGGTGGTAAGCTGTTAGAATCGATAGAGAATCTCTTGGTGCAGCTACTTGTGTAATTGGATTCTTCTATCTTGAGCTCCGACAGGATTAGGGTTAAGGTGAACTCGTCAAACCCAATATCCATCATATGAATTAATCATTTGATTCAAGTTCGATGTGAAAACCTAATAGAAACTCTTTCTATCATCTTTAGACTGCTATGGCCATGGACTTAAGAACTCGATCTCATGATCATCATAGGGCTACTTCTCATTTACCGAGATAGATAGATCTCCTATTGGTGCAATCCAATTCCTACAATGAACATGCTATAGCCAACATACATCTTAGGGTTCCAAATGGCTAGAAGATTGAGTTATGGTATAGTCAAACTATAACATCCTGAAGATGAATTATTGATGCACCTCAGGTTAAAGAATCAAACACACCACTGCAGCATCGAGCCAGTCATCGATGAAAAGGTAGACTTCCTTATGACTGCTTAAGGTGGTCATGCTCAGTGCTCTCATTCTCTAACGAGTACCTATACTCTCACTTTGGTGTCTCCACACCATAGACTCAAGGCTCATCTATCTTAAGAAAGTAATCATCACCAACCTTCTAAATCGATCACCATCCTCATGATGATCCTACGGTCGAAAATAGTTTATAAGTTAATTATGAAAATTCATGTCTTAAATTTTTAACTTTTAAAATTATGAATTGTCATTCTATTAACTCAAAGGATGTATCACAGACACTTTAAGTACACACTACGATAAAAAAATAATTTTTTTATTAATTTATAATCAAAATTATAAAATTATCCTTAGAAGTGTGTTATAAGTGTTTAACCAATCTGGCTTCTAGGGTACACATCTAACACTACTGTTGTGCCTGTCCCAATCCACTAATAGCTACCATCATCTCGGTCCCACCTAACTCAACTCTCCTCCTAAGTCGAGCAATCTCCTCAACAATACTAGTGTGGTTAGTAGGCATGTCATGTGTCTACTCCCTTTGCTCTAGGATAGTGAGTCTCTGAGAGATAGATCTCATCTCTATCTGCACACTCTCCATCCTCTCAGATAAGCCCTGTATCTCACTACTAACTCTGGTAGAAATCATATTTACAAGTATTTTCATAGATGTAGAGTCAGTAGGTAGTGGTTGAGGAAAAATGCCTACAGGTGGAGCTCGTACTAGGATCAGCTGCAACTCTAGGTGTCGTAGGAGTAGAGGGCTCTCTGAAGGAAAAATCCTATTTTTCTTGCACAGGATCGTTCAGATTTGATTGGATCTAAAAAAATATTTTTAATTTTTTTTCTACGATCTTAATCAGATCTAAAATATCTTGGATTTGATTCTAAAGATCCGATATTGAAAATTAGAAATAAAATTAAATCTAATTTAATTTCATACCTTTGCTTTGAATAATCAAATTATCCTGCGATGATCCTGATCTATCCTGAAGTTTTGGAAGGAGCCACGCACGCGCCTGGCCTCCACCGGTATCCACTTAGGTAGAATCTAGACATCTTCTCCTTATGAATCTTTTCTCCAAAGATTAGATCTAGATCTAATCTAAAGAACCTTCAAAATAATTTGAGAAGGCTGCTTGTCCGTCTCACAAACACCGTCGCATAGATCCTGAATCTTATGCCAAAAATCTTGGACCTTCAACTTTGATTTGTGCCTAACATTTTAGGTTTATAGAAGAGAGGTAGAGAGAGGATAAAGGGAGTGTGGGATATCAGAGAGTTGGCTCTTTTGGGTGTGGAAAATATATTTTGTGCGATCCTTCATAATGGCATGAGAAAGGTTTCTCAAACCAAATGCCATCTAGAGTCCTTCTTTGACCAAGTCACTTATTATTTGATCAAAGGAACTCTAAAGATTATTCTCTAAGAAAAAACACCAGATCCCATCTAGTTTTGTCACCAAAATTGATTCAAAAAGTGGGCAACATGAGTAGATAAGGAAGAGTCCATTGCGCTTAGGACTCTTCCCTTAAGAGTTTAATCCAAATCAAACTCTATCAAAATCTAATAAAAGCTCCACCATTAATCACAAAATTTGGCACACCCATAGAATTACTCAATCTCTATCACATATCCAAAAATCAAGTCAAAAGGATTTCTAAAAAATATTTTAGAAGCATCTGATCAGGTGACCCTCAATTCTCTCAAATAGGTCAACTTTTGATCCTAGTCCATTTGCACTATGAATGGATTTAATTTCTATAATTAATCTAACCTGGACAGGTTCCAGTCAGATAAAAATAAACTCATTCAAGATACAAGAATGAGTCTAATCAAATTTGACTCAGTTGCAATGAATCAAAAATATTACAGAAGGAGAAAGTCAAGCTCAATCATGTGCTAGCATGATTACCTTGAACTTGATTGGATCTAATCCAAATCAACCAAACTGAGTTAGCTTAATTGATGATATCCAGACCTAAATCTTTATTTGTATGACCTAGTTAGATTTAGTTTCATATAGTAATGAGACATATCGTGGTCTCTATCATTGATATCATTAAAACATCTTTCGATGGACCAGAACTTTTTTGATTCATATAATTTGAATGATCAATTATCAAAATCATTCTAATTGCTCTCAAAATCCACTAGTGACACCTAGCAGTATATGGTGGCAATCCATTAGAACTAAAAGTGAACCTCTCGATGTGGTTACCTGTGATTGGGTTCTTCTATCTTGAGCCCCAACAGGATTAGGGTTAAGGTGAACTCATCAAACCCAATGTCCGTCATATGAATTAATCATTTGATTCGAGTCCAATGTGGAAACCTATTAGAAACTCTTTCTATTATATTCACACTGCCATGGCCATGGGCTTATGGACTCAATCTCATGACTATCATAGGATTACTCTTCATCTACCGAGGTAGATAGATCCCCTATTAGTGCAATTCAATTCCTACAATGAACATGCTATAGCAAACATACACCTCAAGATTTTGAATGGCTAGGAGATTGAGTTATGGTATAGTCAAACTATAACACCCTCAAGATGAACTACCGATGCACCTCAGGTCAAAGAACCAGACACACCACTGCCATATCGAGCCAATCATCGATGAGAAGGTAGACTTTCTTACGAGTGATCAGTGCCCTTGTTCTCCAATGAGTACCTGTACTCTCGCTCTGGTGTCTCTACACTGTAGACTCAAGATACATCTATCTTAAGAAAGCGATCGTACACCAACCTTCTAGATCGATCACCATCTTCATGATGACCCTACGGTCGGGAGTTGTTTATGTGTTAATAATAAAAATTTATATCTGAAATTTTCAGCTCTTAAAAATATGAATTGTCATTATCATTAACTCAAAGAATGTATCACAGACACTTTAAATACACACAGTGATAAAAAATAATTCATTTATTAATTTATAGTCAAAATTATAAAATTGTCCTTAGAAGTGTATAATAAGTGTTTAGCCAATCTAGCTTCTAGGATACACATCTAACAAACTCCCACTTGACCTAAAGACAATTGGCTACAAATCTAAGTCCCATCTTCTCAAGGTGGACTTTGATCTTTTGTTGGCTCAATGGTTTTGTCAATGGGTTAGCCACATTGTCTATAGTGTTGACTCTCTTGACCTTAACATATCCCTTCTTGAGGTAATCGTAGATGAGGTGGTATTGCAGCTCGATTTGCTTGGATTTTTGGTGAGACCTCAGCTCCTTAGCTAGGGCTATGGTGCCATTATTATCGCAGTATAAAGGAATGGCATCTGATGGCATCACTCCGATCTCTATGGTAAACTTCTTGTATCAGAACACCTTCTTTGAAGCTTTCGATGCATTGATGTACTCTGCTTCCATGATAGAATCTACTATCATAGTCTGCTTGAAACTTTTCCAGCTGACAGCACCACCATTGCACATAAACAGACTTTCAGATGTTAACTTTTGATCATCTATATTGGATATAAAATCCAAGTCTGTATACCCCTAGATCTGAAGTTCTTCATTACCAAAGACTAGAAATATATCCTTAGTCCTTCTCAAGTACTTAATGATACATTTTACAAAAGTTCAGTACTCTTCATCTGGATTCGACTAATACCTACTCATGACACTCACAGCATGGGCAATATCAGATGCATACATAAGCATGGCGTACATGAGGCTCCCTATTGCTGAAGCATAAGGGATCTTGCTCATGCGTTCAATCTCCTCAAGTGTGTTGGGATACATCTTCTTAGAGAGATGAATGCCATATCTGAAGGGCACTAAACCCCTATTGGAGTTTTTCATGCTAAACCTCTTTTGCACCTCCTCTATGTACATCTTCTATGAGAGACCCAGAATCTTATTCGATCTAGCTCTACAGATCTTAATTCCCAAAATAAAGGATGCTTCTCCTAGATCTTTCATAAAGAACTCCTTTGACAACCACATTTTGACCGTAGTCAACATGAAAACATCATTCTCAATTAGGAGGATGTTATCCACGTACAGTATGAGGAAGACAACAGCGCTCCCACTGACTTTTTTGAAAATAAAGGGCTCCTCCTCATTCTTGATGAATCAAAATTTTACATCATTGAAATAAGCATTCTAGCTCCGAAATGCTTGCTTAAGTCCATATATGGATCTTTGCAGCTTGCATACCTTGTGATCATCATCACTGGATGTGAAACCTAGCGGCTATTTCATATAGATATCTTTCTTAAGATATCCATTTAAGAATACTGTTTTCAAGTCCATCTGCCATATTTCATCATTGAAATAGACTATGTTGGGGGTAAACCCGCTCCTGCAGAAGTTTGACCAGATACCTATTCACTGAATGATCTCGTAATGTAGCAACAACCAAGATTGAGCCTTGATCAAATTCGCAAGATCCCTCCAAACTTCACCCAGATGAGCATGAATAGTAAGGGTGGCCGAGCTCCTCCACCTCAGACAGTCAGTCCTCTTTTGGTAGAACTTCCTTCATACGAACATCCATGATCTATTGAGAGTTTCGAACTTCTCCTTTAGCCACACTTCTCCACCAGTTGAACTCCTTTCAAAGTCCTCCTTCAGCCAGACTTCTACACCCATCGAACTTCTTCCGGACTTCTCCTTCAGCCAGACTACTGCACCAATCGAACTCCTTCCATACTTCTCCACCAGTCGAATTTCTTCAGACGGACTTCTCCACCAGTCAAACTTCTTTCGAACTTCTCTACCAATTGAACTTCTTCCGAACTTCTCTTTTAGCCAGACTACCACACTAGTCAAGCTCCTTCCGAAATTCTCCTTCAGCCAGAGTACCGCACTAGTCGAACTCCTTTCGAACTTCTCCATTAGTCAAATTCCTTTAGACTGACTTCTCTACCAGTCGAACTCCTTTTGAACTTCTTCTTTAGCCAGACTTCTCCACCAATTAAACTCCTTTTAGACTTCTCCTTCAGCCAGACTACCACACCAGTCAAATTTCTTTAGACGGACTTCTCCATCAGATGAACTTCTTTCCGACTTCTCCATCAATCGAACTTCTTTCGAACTTCTCCACCAGTTGAACTTCTTTCAAACTTCTCCTTCAACCAGACTATCGCACCAGTCAAACTACTTTCAAATTTCTCCACTAGTCAAATTTTTTTAGACGGACTTCTCCATCAGTCGAACTTCTTTCGAACTTTTTCTTCAGCTGAACTTCTCCACCAGTTGATCTCCTTCCAAACTTCTCCTTCAGTCGGACTTCTCCACCATTTGAACTCCTTTCGAACTTCTCCTTCTATCAAACTTCTTTTAAACTCCTTCCAACTACCTAGAAGGATCTCAGCATCGATTCTCAATATGGTGAATAATGACCCGCGTACAGCTGATCTCAAGAATCCTTGAGCTTCTCTAGAATAACCTCAGTGAGGGATGCTCCATCACCTATAGCCATCCCATCTGAACTCCAACTAGCACGTCATGATAATAGACACTATCCTTTATAACAAACTCTACATGATCTTAAACGATCAACTACTAGATAGTTATGGTTGTCACTATCAGTTTATTACAGGCTCCACCAATATAAGAGATCCTCTAGATATGCTTTCTTTCAAAAGCTCTTGATTTCTTTCTAAAAACTCTGCTAAAATCTCTATGAGCACTATATTTTTATTGGCCAAAAGAGCTAACTTGATCATCGAAGGATCTTGCTAGAGCCACCACCCCCAACTTCGGAGGTGACTTATTTTATAGGTCATCGATGATGATCTCATCTTCTCCGACTCCAGCCTTGATTCCGATAACAACTAGATTTTGCACCAGCAGACTGCAACAGCAAGCAATGTGCAGATGAATTTGAGCAAAACTATTGACAAAAAAGTATCTTGATAGTCAATGCCTTCATGATTACTATACTCTTTTGCTATGAGCCTTACTTTGAATGTCTCTATTTTTTCATCGATACCTATCTTTCTCTTGAAGATCCATTTACCCCCAATAGGCACTATACCTTCAGGTGGATCTACCAAGGTCCAGACTTGGTTCGCGCATATTGAGTCAATCTCTGACCTCATTATCTGTTACCATTTCTCAGAGTCGATATATGATATCACCTCATCATAAGTTTTGGGATCATCATCATGAACCCCATTTCCTGTGAGAAATATTTTTTCTATGTATTCTGATATAGTACTAAGTACCATTCAGAAGGATGAAAAATTCTACTTAATCTACGAGGTGGAGGAGGTAGTGTTTGGGTTGTCGTGGCTATTGGGAGACTTTCTCCTTGAGCCTAATCTATCTTTCGATGCCACCATCTTGAATAAACTATTTTTCAAGAAAGATGGCATGTCGACTCACAATCATTAAGTGATCTTTTGAAAGATAGAAATAATATCCTAATGACTCTATAGAATATCCAATAAATCGAGCTCTAAAGGACCCTACCTAGACTCTAATTTGTCTACTTGTTGTCTCTTGACATGGGCTAGACAATCACAAATTTTGAGATGACTCAAACTTGATTTCTTACCATGCCATATCTTATATGGTGTGATACGAATGGTTTTAGATGAAGCCCTATTCAGTAAATATATAGCAGTCATTAGACTATATTCCTAAAGAAACTCAGGAAGGTCTATGAAGCTCATCATGGATCGGACCATATCTAATAGGATCCAATTTTTCTGTTCTAAAATCTCGTTGAGTTGAGGTATTCCAAGTGGAGTCCATTGAGAGACTATGCCATTGTTCTTAAGATAGTCTAGAAATTTTTGACTAAGGTATTCGCCTTCTCGATCTGATCGAAGAATCTTAATAATTTTTTTTATTTATTTTTTTACTTCGAGTCTGAATTTCTTAAACTTTTCAAAAGCCTCAGACTTATGTCGCATCAAATACACATACCCATACCAAGATAAATCATCGATAAAGATGATGACGTAGATGTAATTGCCCCTGACTGGCACATTAAATGGGTTGCATACATCAGTATGTACTAGGGCGAGCAGGTTTGTGGCCCTTTCCCCATGTCCCACAAAAGGAAGCTTGGTCATTTTACCATGAAAGAATGATTCATAAATCAGATATGACTCAGAAGTTAGTAGACTCAATAGCCTAGATTATTTCAATTTGTTAACCCTATCTTCCGCTATATGACCTACTCTAAGGTGCCAAAGATACCTATCATTTAGACTATCCCTAGATTATTTTGATCCTATGGAATTCACGTTTTGCTCGATATTAAAAATAGAAACATCAATATGTAACTGATAAAGATCATTTATAAGAAAACTACTTGCAATTTTATTTCTTTCATAAAGAATATTACAATGGTCCTTAAGAAAACTAATTACAAAGCCTTCCTATGCTAAACATAAAATAGAAATTAAATTTTTGTTTGCTACAAGCACATAAAAGTAGTCTCTAAGTACTAAGTCTAATCTTGATGGTAATCACAGAGGATAGGTTCTCCTTCAGCTAGACTTTTCCACCAGTCGAATGAAGGAAAAAGCCTAATTTTTTGGATCAAGTTTGTTCAGATCTGATTGGATCAAGAGAAATATTTTAAAAAAATTTTCTCTATGATCCTAATTAGATCTAAGACTCCTCAGATCTAATCTTATTAATCTAATAATAATAATAATAAAAAAAATTAAATCTAATTTAATTATACCTTTATTTTGGATAATCCAATTATCCTATGATGATCTCGATGTTTGCCTGAGGTTCTAGATGTAGCCACGCAAGCATCTGATCTCTACTAGTATCCACTCGGACAAAATCTAGAGATCTTCTTCTTCTCAATCAATCCACCAAAAATTAAATCTAGATCTAATCTTGAAGGTCTTCAAAAATGCTTTTGAAGAATAGTCGTTGTCTCTTGCAGTAGTGCTGCCTTCTTCCTTTCTTGGCGCCTTTCAATTGCTTGGATCGCACCTTGTTCATGCCCAAAAGCCCTTGGGCATGGAGAGGAGAGAGAGAACCAGAGAATGGCATGGAGAAGAAGGTAGAGAGGCTATGTGGCATGGACTAAAGGTAGAAGCATTAAATTCTAGACGTAGATAGGGTTTACATAGACCCTGCTGCGCCATGCAGTGCCATATCATCCTGGCCAATCACGACCCTTTGTTTAATCAGATCAAAATCTGATTGGTGGGATGATATCATCTGATCCAATTAGATAAGAGACCCTCAAAACCCTCCTAAGGTGGCACCAAGACTAGGTCAAACAAGACTTCTTGGTGTTACATAGTTTAATCCCCTGAAGCAACCTGGAGTCCCATCTGTATGGGACTCCATCTTTTATCCTCATGGGGCACAACCTCCCTAGGCGTGTGCCCCCTTCCTATCTACTTTTTAGTAGGAAGACAAGTTTCTAGGTACTCTCCTATGGGTGCACGACACATAGGCAGATGTCTAAGTGCCCAGGGTCAACATTTGATTAATGTCCGAAAATAGGAATTAGCAGATGATCGAAAATGGTAGGTATTATTTTAAATTTATATCATAAATTAAGATAATCCTTTTCTGACCTAGACAAGCTCCCATCAGACCAAATAAATGTTTCTATGTGAGCCCAAATACATTTAGCTTAGTCGAGACAAGCTTTAATGATTATTAAAGGAGAACATTAGGCTCAATCGTAGGCTAGCATGATTTTCTTGAACCTAATTGAATCTTATTCAAATCAATTAAACTGGATTAGTCCAATTGATGACATCCAGATCTAAATCCTTATTTGTGTGACCTAGTTAGATTCAGTTCTGTATGGTAATGGGATATGTCACAATCTCTATCATCGACATCATCGAAATACCTTCCAATAGATCAAAATTTTTTGATTCAGATAACTAGTATGATCGATTATCAAAATCATTCTAATTGCTCTCAAAATCCGCCAGTGACACCTAGCAGCATATGGTGGCAACCCATCAGAATTGAAAGCGAACCTCTAGGTGCAGTTACCTATGTGATTAAGTTCCTCTATCTTGAGCCTCGATCGGATTAGGGTTATGGTGATATCGTCAAAACCTAATTTCCGTCATATGAATTAATCATTCGATTCAAGTCTAATGTGAAAATCCTAATAGAAACTCTTTCTATTATTTCACTCTACCATGACCATGGGCTTATAGACTTGATTCTAATGATCATCATAGGGCTGCTCCTCATCTACCAAGGTAGATAGATCCCCTATTGGTGCAATCCAATTCCTACAATGAACATGCTATAGCCAACATACACCTCAGGATTCCGAATGGCTAGGAGACTGAGTTATGGTGTAGTCAAACTATAACACCCTCAAAGTAAACTGCCGATGTACCTTAGGTCAAAGAACAGACACAGCACTGCAGCTTTGAGCCAGTCATCGATGAGAAGGTAGACTTTCATACGATTGCTCGAGGTGGTCATGCTCAGTGCTCTCATTCTCTAATAAGTATCTGTACTCTCACTCTAATATCTCTACACCGTAGATTCAAGACTCTCTATCCAAAAGAAGTGATCGTACACCAATCTTTTGAATCAATTACCATCCTTATGATGATCCTATAGTCGGAAGCATTTTATGAGTTAATAATGAAAATTCATGTCTTAAATTTTTAACTCTTGAAAATATGAAGAATCATTACCATTAAATCAAGGGATGTATCATAGACACTTTCAAATATACACTATCATAGAAAATAATCTATTTTATTATTTATAGTTAAATTTATAATTTTGTCCTTAGAAGAGTACTACAAGTATTAGCCAATGTGGCTTTTAGGGCATACACATATCTAACAAACTCCCACTTGATTTAAAGTCAATTGACTACAAATCTAAGTTCCATCTTCTCAAGATGGGCTTCAATCTTCTACTGGCCCAATGATTTTCTAAGTTGGTCTGCCGCATTGTCTGTGGAGTCGACACTCTTGATCTCGATGTAATCTTTCTCAAGATAATCATGGATGAGGTGGTATCACCGCTAAATATGCTTGAATTTTTGGTGAGACCTTAGCTCCTTAGCAAGGGCTATGGTGCCATTATTATCACAGTACAGAGGAATGGCATCCTATGGCATCACTCCAATCTCTACGGTAAGCTTCTTATACCAGAATGCCTTCTTTGTAGCTTCTAACGCAGCAAAGTACTCTACTTCCATGGTGGAATCTGCAATCACTGTCTGCTTGAAACTCTTCCAACTGATAGCACCACCATTACACACAAATAGACTCCCAGATGTCGACTTTTGATCATTTATATTAGACATAAAATGTTAGTCTATATACCTCTGGACTTGGAGTTCTCCATTACCAAAAACCAACATCATAGCCTTAGTTCTTCTCAAGTACTTAAGGATACATTTCGTAAAAGTCTAGTGTTCTTCATCTGGATTCAACTGATATTTTCTTGTGACACTCACAGCATGGGCTATATTAGGTCGTGTACATAACATGGCATACATGAGGCTCCCTATTGCTAAAACATAAGGGATCTTGCTCATGCGTTCAATCTCCTCAGGTGTGTTGGGACATATTTTCTTGGAGAGATGAATGCCATGTCTGAAGGATACCAATCCCCTCTTGGAGTTTTCCTCGCTAAACCTTTTTAGCACTTCCTCTATGTACATCTTCTGTGAAAGACCTAGCATCCTATTTGATCTATCTCTATAGACCTTAATTCCTAGAATGAAGGATGCTTCTTCTAGGTCTTTCATGGAGAATTCTTTAGATAACAATATTTGAACTATGGTTAACATGAAAATATCATTTCCAATAAGAAAGATATCATCTATGTACAGTACGAGGAAGATAATATAGCTCCTACTGATCTTTTTCAAAATACATGGTTCTTCGTTCTTGATGAAATCAAATAATTTGATCACATCATTAAAATGAATATTCCAGCTTCGAGATGCTTGCTTAAGTCTATATATGGACCTTTGCAGCTTGCATACTTTGTGATCAACATCACTGGATGTGAAACCTAGTGGCTGTTCCATATAGATATTTTCCTCAGGTATCCATTTAAGAATGCTATTTTCACGTCCATTTGCCATATTACATAACCAAAATAGACTGCAACAGCAAGCAATGTGCGGATAGATTTTAGCATAGCTACTGACGAAAAGGTATCCTGAAAGTCAATTCCTTCGTGCTGACTATATCCTTTTGCAACTAATCTAGCTTTGAATGTCTCCACATTCTCATCTGCACTAATCTTTCTCTTGTAGATTTATTTACACCCAATAAGTACTATACCTTTAGGTGGATCTACCAAGGTCCAGATTAGGTTTGAGTACATCGAGTCAATTTCTGACTTCATTGCCTCTAACTATTTCTCGAAGTCGATATCCGATATCGCCTCGTCATAGGTTTTGGGATCATCACCATGAACCCCATTACCTATGAGGAATATTTTCTCTACTTCTTTTGAAATAGTACCTAAATACCTCTCAGAAGGATGAAAAATTCTTTTTGATCTACGAGATGGAGGAGGTAGTGATTGTATTGGCTCAACCTGATTTGGTTCCATAGGGTCCTTAGCTCATTGCTCTTATGAGATTTTCTCCTCAAACTTGATCTGCTTTCCAATGCCACCATCTTGAATAAACTATTTTTCAAGAAAGATGGCATGTCGACTTATAATCACGTTGTGATCTTCTGAAATATAGAAATAATATCCTAATGACTCTTTAGGATATCCTATTAATCGAGCACTAAAGGACCTATAGTCTAACTTGTTCGCTTATTATCTTTTGACATGAGCCGGACAATCCTAAATTCTGAGATGACTCAGACTTGGTTTCTTACCATACCATATCTCATATGGTACTTGGTTTCTTACCATACCATATCTCATATGGTGTGGTAAGAATGGTTTTAGAGAAAATCCTATTCAGTAAATATATAGTAGTTAATAGACTACATCCCTAAAGAAAATTAGGGAAGTCTATGAAGCTCATCATAGATCGGACCATATCTAAAAGAATCTGATTCCTCCATTTTGAAATTCCATTGAGTTGAGGTGTTCTAGGTGGAGTCCATTGAGAGACAATTCTATATTACTTGAGATAGTCCAAGAATTTTCAACTAAGGAATTCACTTCCTCAATCTGATCGAAGAACTTTAATGGATTTTCTAGTTTGCTTTTCCACTTCATGTCTGATATTCTTAAATTTTTCAAAGGCTTCAGACTTGTGTCTCATAAGATACACATACCCATACCGAGATAAATCATCGGTAAAGATTATGAAGTCGACAAAGTTGCCTCTAGTTGGCACATCAAATAGGCCGCACACATCAGTATGTACTATGGCAAGTAGTTCCGTGGCCTTTTCTCCATGTCCTACAAAAGAAAGCATAGTCATTTTGCCATGAAGACATGATTCACAAATTGGATATGACTCGGAAGTCAACGGACTCAATAGCCCAATTTTCTCCAATTTGTTAACCCTATCTTCTGCTATATGACCTAGCCTTAGGTGCCATAGATACCTATCATTTGGACTATCCCTGGGTCATTTTGATGTTATGGCATTCATATTTTGCTCGATATTAAAGACAGATACATCAATATATAACTGGTAGAGACCGTTAATAAGAAAACCACTTATAATTTTATTTCTTTTATAAAAAATATTACAATGGTTCTTAAGAAAATTAATTACATAGCTTTCTTATGCTAAACATGAAATAAAAATCAAATTTTTGCTTGCAGCAGGTACATAATAATAATCCTTAAGCACTAAATTTAAGCCAGATGGTAGTCAAAGAGGGTAGATTTCCACGACAACAGTAGCAACCCTTGCTCCATTTTCGATGCATAGGATCATCTCTCCATCCCTCATCTTCTTGCAATCCTCAAGATCCTGCATGGAAGTGCACAAATGAGCACTAAAATTAGAGTCAAGCACCTAACTGAATGCAGAAAAAATTATAAGATTAGATTCAATAACGAGCATACCTCCAGAAGGACCTGCCTCCTTCTTATTCTTTAGGGTGGATAGGTATGTAGGGTAGTTCTGCTATCAGTGGCTGTCAGTATTATAATAAAAATATTTTTCTTTATCAGCGGCCTTCTTCTTCAGCTCTGCCTTCTTTTTCTTTCCATCTTCCACCTTATGCTTTTTCACAGATTTCTTCTTTCAAAAAGACTTTCTCTTAAAAAAAGTCCATTCCATAGCAAGTACTGAGCCTTTAGAACCTTTCATAGAAAGCTCAGTAGTAACCAGCATATTCATAAGCTCGATCAGAGTATTTTGAAGTTCATGCATATGGTAGTTCATGATGAACTACCCATACGCATCAGTCAAGGATTGCAGAATTATATCATTCTATAGATCTTGGTCTAACTTCACTCCGAGCTTCTCAAGCTCTTTCAAGTCCTTGATCATCATCAGACAATGATCTTTGACTGACTGCCCATCATACATTTTAGTCTTAAATAGTCATTTAGTGACCTGATATTTGGCTGCGCAACTCTGTTCACCAAACAACTCTTACAGGTGGCCAACATTTGATGAGTAGTCTTGATATCTTCATGTTGGTGCTGAAGCTCATCACACATCGAGCCTAACATGTAGTATCTGGCCTTATTATCTTCATCCATCTATTTGTCAAGAGACGCTCTCTATTCAGCAAACGGACGAGCTGGTAAGGTGGGGGGATCCTGGTCCAATACATGAGCCAACTTCTTAGAACCCAAAATGATTTTAAAGTTCTGAAGCCAATCCTTGTAATTGGATTCGATCGGTCTATGGGTGTGCAGGATACGGTCTAGTGGGTTAGACATAGATATTTTCTTTTTTCCAATAGAGAGTTAAAGTTTCTAGTTAGATTTTGTAATTAAGACTTAACCAAGTTATTTAGGGGTTTGATTTTTAAATAAATTAGCTCCCACTATTTTCTCAGATCCCTACACTCCCTTTGTAGAGATGCAAAATTCTTCATGATTACTGATTTCTAGTGATGGTGCAGTCCCACCAACTGACTCATCACCTCACCTAACAGTTATTGATGATGGGTTAGTCAATGAGTGAACAACTCTTATCCAATGATTCTCTAATCATGATGCACCCAGACTTGGTCTCTAATTCATGAATCTCACTGTGTCTGGAATATTGATCCACTCCCTAGTTAAGTTAGATTCATAATTTAGACTTAATCTTTTCTTAGGAAGATTTGATTTAGGTCACTTTAAACATGACTTGACATAGGCAAAACCATTATGACTAACCTAGTGGCATGGGTTAGCTCATATTGTTAGCCACCTTAGATCAGGACTGGGCCAACAAATATGGCCAAGTAAGTGAGACTGGTGGAAGGGATATGCCATTAACTTGGCAAGAATGCATTCGAATCGAGTAGCTCCCAATTAAAAACCAGTTGGTCGTATCTGCCAAACTTACCTTAGACATAAAATTGTTGAGCCAGAATCAATCGGATTAGCCTACAATCCAGACTCTAACCACTGAGCCTAATTAGATCTTAACATGATTGATCACTCATGTGACTCAACCTTGACCCAAACTTAATCCTATTAGGCTAGTCAATTTAAGTACTCTTGATCCCACCTAACCAACTCTTGATTTGGTTTGATCAACTGCTAGACCTAATTGAGCTACCCAAGTCCGAATCCAATTTTATGAATATGTCTTAGATCTAAAATTTCTCAATTTTATCTAATATATTTTATAATCTTAAATCTCAATTAAGTTTAGGGTTCATAAACAAAACATGTATATAAAATTCTAGGATTTCAGGATCTAGGATTTTGTAGAAAATAAGTTTTTGATTTTTGATTAAGGACGAACGCACAGCACTCCTACACACCATAAGAATACCCCATCAAATGGAAGGAGAGGATACCCCATCAAATGGAAGGAGAGGTCCTTTAAACTCTACTTTGTTCTTATGACTGGACGGCTAAGGAAAACTCCTTAATCAAAAATATGATAAATCTACAAAACTGGTTAGATCTACATCATATATCACATATATAAAAATTGATCTAACTAAAAACATATTTTGCATACATCTCATCTATCATATCATGAATATTTTTAGATTTAAATTATCTCATAAATATCTAAAAAATAAGATTTAAATTTGATCATATCAAATTAAAATTTATTCCAGATAATTTTGTAGAACTATTCTACAACTAGTCTAAACATGCATCTATCATATCTCATATGAACAAATTAAAAAAAAATATTTTTTATTTTTTAGATATAATTATAATATTTATAATATTAGAAAATATTAAATAAATAGATTTAAAAATTATAATTAATTAAATTAAAATTTTGAATTTTGATCATGCTAGACTACACATAGAATAATTCTATTCCTAGTCTAGTCATGCATCGCATACATCTTAGATCTAGATTATTTAATTTTTAATTTTTTAATTTTAGATCTAATCATATCTAATATGATATCTAAAATCATCTACTTATTAGATCAAAAATAAATTAAAATTAGATCTAATGAATTATGGAACCTGGCTCTAATACTATTTGAAGGAAAAAGTCTTATTTT
Source organism: Cocos nucifera (assembly GCA_006176705.1). Lineage (NCBI taxonomy): Eukaryota > Viridiplantae > Streptophyta > Magnoliopsida > Arecales > Arecaceae > Cocos > Cocos nucifera. The sequence continues at coordinate 304,677 of QRFJ01000174.1, read as the reverse complement.
TTGGATCAGGCTCGTTCAGATCTGATTAGATCAAGAGAGATATTTCAAAAAAATTTTCTCTAAGATCCTAATCAGATGTAAGACTCCTCAGATCTGATATTATTAATCTAATAATAAAAATTAAAATTAAAATTAAATCTAATTTGATTATACCTTTATTTTGGATAATCCAATTATCCTGTGATGATCCCGATGTTTGCCTGAGGTTCTGGATGTAGCCATGCAAGCACCTAATCTCTACTGGTATCCAGTTAGGCAAGATCTGGAGATCATTTTTTTTTCAATCTATCCTCCAAAAATTAGATCTAGATTTGATCTTGAATGTCTTCAAAAATGCTTTTGAAGAACAATCGTTGTCTCTTGCAGTAGTATTACTTTCTTCCTTTCCTGGTGCCTTTCACTTGCTTGGATCGCACCTTGTTCGTATCCGAAAGCCCTTGGGCATGGAAAGGAGGGAGAGGATCAGAGGGTGGCTTAGAGAAGGAGGGAGAGAGACTATGTGGCATGGGCAAAAGGCAGAAGCATTAAATTCTAGGCGCAGACAGGGTTTATATAGACCCTGCTGCGCCATGCAATGCCACATCATCCTAGCCAATCACAACCCTTTGTGCAATCAGATCTAAATTTGATTGGTGAGATGATATCATTTGATCCAATTAGATGAGAGACCCTCAAAACCTTCCTAAGGTGGCACCAAGACTGGGTCAAACAAGACTTCTTGGCGCCACATAGCTTAATCCCCTGAAGCAACCTAGAGTTCCATCTATATGGGACTCCATCTTTTATCCTCATGGAGCGCACACCTTCCTAGGCATGTGCCCCCTTCCTGTCTGCTTTTTAGCAGGGGGGACAAGTCTCCAGATACTCTCCTATGGGTGCATTACACATGGGTAGATGTCTAAGTATCTAGGGTCAACATTTGACCAATATCCAAAAACAGGAATTAGTAGGTGACCGAAAATGGTTGGTGTTGTTTTAAATTTATCTCATAAATTAACACAACCTTTTTCTGACCTGGACAAACTCCAGTCAGACCAAGTAAAGATTCTTGAGTTAGCTCAAATACATTTGGCTTAGTCGAGAGAAGCTTTAATGATTGTTAACGGAGAACATTAGGCTCAATCATGTGCTAGCAGGATTTTCTTGAACCTAATTGAATCTTATTCAAATCAATTGAACTGGGTTAGTCCAATTGATGACATCCAGATCCAAACCCTTATTTGTGTCATTCAGTTAGGTTCAGTTTCATATGGTAATGGGATATGTCATGATCTCTACCATCAACATCATCGAAACAGCTTTCGATGGATCAGAACTTTTCTGATTCAGATAACTAGTATGATCGATCATCCAAATCATTCTAATTGCTCCCAAAATCCACCTGTGACACCTAGTAGCATATGCTGGCAATCCATCAGAACTGAAAGCAAACCTCTCGATGCAGTTACCTATGTAATTAAGTTCCTCTATCTTGGGCCCCAACCGAATTAGGGTTAAGGTGATCTCGTCAAAACCTAATTTCCATCATATGAATTAATCATTCGATTCAAGTCCAATATGAAAACCCTAGTAGAAACTCTTTCAATTATTTCACTCTACCATGGCTATGGGCTTATGGACTTGATTCTCATGATCATCATAGGACTGCTCCTCATCTACCAAGGTAGATAGATCTCCTATTGGTGCAATCTAATTGCTACAATGAACATGCTATAGCCAACATACACCTTAGAATTCCGAATGGCTAGGAGATCGAGTTATGGTGTAGTCAAACTATAACACCCTCAAGATGAATTATCGATGCACCTCAGGTCAAAGAATTAGATACACCACTGCAGCTTCGAGCCAGTCATTGATGAGAAGGTGGACTTTCTTATGACTACTCGAGGTGGTCACGCTCAGTGCCCTCATTCTCTAACGAGTACCTGTACTCTCGCTTCGGTGTCTCTATACCATAGATTCAAGACTCATCTATCCAAAAAAATGATCGTACACCAATCTTCTAGATCAATCACCATCCTCTTGATGATCCTACTGTTAGAAGCATTTTATGAGTTAATAATAAAAATTCATGTCTTAAATTTTTAGTTCTTGAAAATATGAACTATCATTACCATTACATTAAGGGATGTATCGCAGACACTTTCAAATACACACTATGATAGAAAATAATTTATTTTATTATTTATAGTTAAAATTATAATTTTATCCTTAGAAGTGTATTAAAGTGTCAGCCAATCTAGCTTCTAGGACACACACATATCTAACATCGAACTCCTTCCGAATTTCTCCTTCAACAAGACTTCTCCACCAATCGAACTCCTTTCGAACTTCTCCTTCAGCCAGACTACCACACCAGTAGAACTCCTTCCGAACTTCTCCACTAGTCGAATTCCTTCAAATGAACTTCTCCACTAGTCAAACTCCTTCTGAACTTTTTCTTCAACCAGACTATCACACTAGTCGAACTCCTTCCAAACTTCTCCTCCAGCCAGACTACCACACCAGTCGAACTCCTTCCAAACTTCTCCACTAGTCAAATTTTTTTAGATGGACTTCTCCACCAGTCGAACATCTTCCGAACTTCTTCTTCAGCCAAAGTTCTCTGCAATTCAAACTCCTTCCAGACCTCTCCACCAGTCGAATTCCTTCAGACAGACTTCTCCACCAATCAAACTCCTTCTGAATTTCTCCACCAGTCCAACTCTTTCCAGACTTTTCCTTCGATCAGACTACTGCACCAGTTGAACTCTTTGTGGACTTCTTCCTCAGCCAGACTACTGCATAAATCAAACTCCTTTCGGACTTCTCCATCAGTCAAATTTCTTTAGATGGATTTCTCCATCAGTCGAACTCCTTCTGGACTTCTCCTTTAGCCAGACTTCTCTGCCAGTCGAACTTCTTTCGTACTTCTTCTTCAGCCAAACTTCTCCACTAGTCAAAGTCCTTCAGGACTTCTACTTTTGTCGAACACTTTTTGAGCTTCTTTCAACTATCCAAAAGGATCTCAGCACCAATGATGCATGCTAATTTATAGCTATGGCAAGCGCACTAGTCGATCAAGTAATAAAGTGAATGAGTAGAGTATCGTCCCTAGAGGATTGAAAAATAAGTACTGAAAAGCTCTTTTCTTTGCTTTATTTAGAAGATCGATTTATGAGAATAAGAAATTAAAGAAAATAAAAAAATAATTAAAAGTTTTTAATTAAATAGAGAGAGTGTAAATTATTAGGGTTTTAAACTCAAGAGCAATGGATTACTAAGGCAATCGGTTTACCAACTCAGTCAATACAATATTCAGATTTTTAGATTAATTTTATTTCATGTGATGGTGGAGTCTCCTAATTTATTCACTATCCTTTGATCCAGGCATAGCAAAACTATTAATATTTATTAATTATCCTTTGGTCCAGGTGTAACTTAAATAAATATTAATGCATTAGGTTTTGTGAAACCCTCCAATTAAAATACGCTGCATCCAAAGCATACTAAAATTTCCGCATGCATATGAATTCTAATTTGATTCATAATACAAGGTATATAATCAAGAAGCATTAACATAGATGTACTTGATCTATAACATCTATGTTCATCAGATCAATTAGAAGATGGTCAGTAATCTAAAAGCATTAAGATCAGATTTATATACTCTTCATGAATAAAATTTAAAAATAAATCATAGTGAATATTGCATCAAAAGAGTGGCTACACCTTAGCCTTAGTAAAAGAAAATTTAGTTCATGATAACAAATTCAAAAATAGCAAATAAAATAAAAAGCATAGAGAAATTTGACTGTTTGATTGCTGAAATTTATTATCTGCTCTTGATGTGGAGAACCTGACGAAGATGAAGAGGCTCCTTAATCGATGTCTTGATTGTTAAAAAAAATCAAAAACTCTTTTTGATTTTCTTACAAATCACTCTTCTCTTTCTACCTCTCTCCTCTCTCTTTCTCTCTCTCTCTTTTTCTCCCTGTCTCTCTTTCTCCCCATCTCTCTCTCTGTCTCTCCCTGTCTCTCTCTCTATTTTTTTTTCACGGCAACAACAGGTTTTTATAGATAAAAAATTTAATTTCTCCCCAAAATTCATCAAAAATTAGGTTTAAGACTCCTAAAGCAATTCAAACTAAGATCTAGATAATTCTGCCCATTAGATGTTGATCAAATGGTCCAAAAACTACTCAAAAATCCCTTAAAATAACCCAGATCAAGTCAGATTTAATGCCAACCATTGGATCTACCATTGGATTGAATCTGGGCCATCCGATCGGGCTTCTGATCTTTAGTTTACCATCGGGATGAATCTCAGCCATTGGATCTCGATCAGGAGCTATGGGTGCCATCCATCAGCGCCTTCGTTTCGGCCGTCTGATCGAGTTTTAGTGAAAACCACATGTTGGATCTGCCAAAATTTCCAAATTATCCTCCATGGACCATGCGCGAGCCCGATCTTGCATAGACCACTGCATTCTTCAGCCAATCATAGTGCTTTTCCTGATGTGAAATGCCCAAAATACCCTCCAGTTAGTCCACCATGCGCGACAAAAAATGCTGACATCACCATTGCATCGGTGTTTTTTTTTTTTTGAAATTCAATTCTGGGCTCGTTTGAAGTCCATTTTGCCTAAAATTTATTTCATCTGAACTAGAAAAATAAGATCTTCACATTGATGGCCTTCTTTCCTGCATAAGATTAATAAAAGTATCAATTTCTAAAGAAATAGATTAATTTATTTTATAATTTAATACTTTTATTAGTATATTTTTACCGCTTATCACACCTTCCAACTTAGTCATTGCTAGTCCCTTAGCAATATTTTATTTAATACCATGTTTCAATAAGATTATCCATCATAAAGATAAAATCTAGGATTAAAGGTCAAAAAGTTTAGAAAATACTGCTAACTAAGCATTGAGCTTCAGAAGCAAATTTTTCAGTCAATACAATTAAAAACTTTCTTAGAGTATATCAAAGATCTATAGCACTTGTGTTCGTGATAACTAACTTTAGCATTTTAGTATTAAATTAAAAGAACAAAAGTATCTTCTCTTATCACCTATTTTGGTTAATTTTCTATACATTCTCAATTTTATACTCATGAATTAAGGTAGCTTTCACACTGCCTTTTCTCTCTTCTTTTTTTTTTTTTTTACTGTGCTGAGCATCTTAGCCTTCCCTTCACCATTTTACGTGAATTTCCACACTTGACCTAGGTGCAGAGACCCAGTTACTAGGCTTTGGGCAATCCACGTATACTCTATCTTTTGCATTTTATTTATAGGCTGATAGCTCTTTCCTTAAATTCAAGTTTCTTTGATTAGAACGTATATTAATTACCAACTTTCAGTGATAATTGAATCCCCAGTTGGTCTTATAATCAATACCTACTTTGTCTTGTTAGTGTGCATGTGCAATAAAAAGTGCTAATAGTCTTTTAATGACCTAAGTAGGCTTGCTAAAAGTTGACCAAATAATCTACTTCTTTAACTCGTTATATTTATTAGCAAATAATTGTATCTTTTATCACTTATCTAGTTTATCTTGCTCAAGATTTTCTTCTTGACACATGGTTTTTTTTTTTTTTAACTTATTCTACATTGTCTAAAAGGAGAAAGAAAAATAAAGGGTGCAATAAAGGATAGGAAGGAATACACTTGATTTTGTTCAGTCTAGTTCTTTGGAGCTTTGAAATTTTGCTTGAGTTCTCATTGATTTTTCTGCAAAATTGAAAATAAACACTAGAATAGTAAAAGAGCAATAATAAATTACTAAGAAATAAAAGAAAAGAAAAATGATCAAAACTAAAAAGAAAAGAAACAACCTATCTAATAGTTCTGATTTATAGTCTTTAGCTTGACTTTCTTTGAATTCTAAAGTGGATCAATCTGGTGCCACTTCAATTGGAACACTTTCATGTTTGATTGCATCCTCTTTCAATTTGACATTGCTCGCTTTTATAGTCTCAAACCTATTTTCTATGGAATTCTCATATAATGGATTGTCAATAATATCAATTAGAAAATAAGTTTGATTATCATCAGTATGTTTAGTGTCTTTGAAAATATTAAAAGTAACTTGTTCATCTTGGACTCTAAGAATTAATTTTTCTTGTTGAACATCTATTAAAGCTCCTCCAGTAGCTAAAAAGGGTCTCCCTAAAATAAGGGGTACATCATAATCTTCTTCCATATCAAGAACAATAAAATCAACAGAGAAAATAAACTTGTTTACCTTTACCAAGACATCCTCCACTATACCTCTTGGATATTTAATGGATCTGTCGGCTAATTGAAGAGTAATAGTGGTAGGCTTTGGTTCTCCTAGACCCAACTTCCTAAAAATAGAAAAAAGCATGAGATTAATGCTTGCTCCTAAATCACATAAAACTTTATCAAAACTACAATCACCAATAATGCAGGGGATAGTAAAACTTCCTGGATCTTTTAACTTCTATGGTAATTTATTTTGCAGTATTGCTGAGCATTCTTCATTCAAATTTATTCTCTCATGCTCCTTCAGTTTTTTCTTATTTCTTAAGATTTCTTTGAGAAACTTGGCATACCTGGGCATTTGAGTAATAGCATCTACAAAAGGAATATTAATATGTAAATTCTTTAAAATTTTGAACAAGTTAGAAAATTTCTTATCTAGATGCTGTATTTGTCTTTCTGAGAATTATAGTGGCGGCACATAGGGCTTCACATTTGGATCAGCAAACCGTATACCTAGAGACCATCCATCTGCTGGTTGTATTGGTGACTGACGAATTTTAGTTGATGATTCCTTATTTGTAGTTGGCTCTTCAGTCTCATTCTTCTGATGTGGCTCCTCCAGCTTTGTACCACTTCTTAGGGTGATAGCATTGACTTGCTCCCTTGGATTTGTCTCCGTATTGTTGGGCAAGGATCCTTGAGGTCTCTCAGAGATTATCTTAGCCATTTGACCTATTTGCATCTCCAAGTTTCGAATTGCTGCTGTTTGGTCCTGTCTAAGTTTGGCTTCCAAATTTTTTATAGTTGTTTCTTGGTTTTGCATAAATTTGACCATCAGCTCTTCCATGTTGGACTTCTTTTCAGGTACTTAGAATCTTGGGGGTGGCTGTTGTACTGCATTTTGATTGCTGCATGAGAAATTTGGGTGCCGCCTCCACCTTTGATTGTATGTGTTGGAGTAGGGATTGTTTTGTTGCGGCCTAAAAAAATTATCAATATAATTAGCTGTATCAGTTGTTTTAGCAAAAGGATTACCTGTCTGACAATTGCTCGTATCATGTCCTCCTCCACATAGGTCACAAGTAATGCTCTAAATATAAGTTGTTGACTTCGGCTCTAAGGGTTGCAATTTCAGCTAGTAAGGTTGGCACGCAATCTACTCCCTGCACAGTTGCTAGTCTTTTTGGCATCATGCGCTCTGTCTGCCATTGATAGCTATTTGATGCCATCTCATGGATCAGATCGAAAGCTTCTTCCTCCATTTTTTGATTAATGGTTCCTCCTGCTACTGCATCAATCATAGAACGATTAGTAGGAGATAAATCATTATAGAAAGTTTGTATCTGAAGCCATACGGGTAGTTGATGATGTGGACATCTCCTCAGTAATTCTTTGAAATGCTCCCAAGCCTCATATAGTGTCTCCATGTTTATCTGCATAAAGGAAGTAATATCATTGCACATCTTGGCAGTCTTGAAAGGTAGAAAGTACTTGGCTAAGAATTTTTGGGCTAGGACATTCCAAGTTGTAATAGAACCTGCAGGAAGAGAATGAAGCCAACTCTTAGCTTTGTCCCATAATGAGAAAGAAAATAACCTTAATCTAATAGCATCATCCGACACCCCATTAATTTTAAAAGTATCGCAAAGTTCAAAAAAATTAGAAATATGGGCATTCGGATCATCATGCACATGTCCACTGAATTGGATAGTTGATTGAATCATCTGGATTATCGTCGATTTTATTTCGAAGTTGTTTGCTCGTACAGGCGGTCTCCTGATGCTTGAAGCTGCATCGGCTATAAATGGTGTGATGTAATCTTTTAATGGATGATGTACTGGTCGAATAGCTTCATGCTGTCCTTCGGTCTCCATATCCAATCCTAGATTGATGTCGTTAGGATCTTCAGCTACCATGTTTCTTTCTTATTGTAGTCTTCTAATGGTCCTTTCAATTTCTAGATCTAGAGGTAGTAAGTTACTATATCCAGTACATGTCATGCACTAAAAAAAAATTTTTTTTTTAAAAATAATAAAAATTAAAAATAAATTTCTAAAGTAAAGCTAGGATCAAACTTTCAATATTATTTTAGACATAATCTCTGACAATGGTGCCAAAAACTTGATGCATGCTAATTTATAGCTATGGCAAGTGCACCAATCGATCAAGTAATAAAGTGAATGAGTAGAGTATCATCCCTAGAGGATTGGAAAACAAGTACTGAAAAGCTCTTTTCTTTGCTTTATTTAGAAGATCGATTTATGAGAATAAGAAATTAAAGAAAATAATAAAAATAATTAAAAGTTTTTAATTAAATAGAGAGAGTGTAAATTATTAGAATTTTAAACTCAAGAGCAATGGATTACTCAGGCAATCAGTTCACCAACTCAGTCAATTCAATATTCAGATTTTTAGATTAATTTTATTTCATGTGATGGTGGAGTCTCCTAATTTATTCACTACCCTTTGGTCCAGACATAGCAAAACTATTAATATTTATTAATTACCCTTTGGTTCAGGTATAATTTAAATAAATATTAATGCATTAGGTTTTGTGAAACCCTCTAATTAAAATACGCTGCGTCCAAAGCGTACTAAAATTCCTGCATGCATTTGAATTCTAATTTGATTCATAATATAAGGTATATAATCAAGAAGCATTAACATAGATGTACTTGGTCCGTAATATCTATGTTCATCAGATCAATTAGAAGATGGTCAATAATCTAAAAGCATTAAGATCAGATTTATATCCTCCTTATTAATAAAATTTAAAAATAAATTACACTGAATATTGCATCAAAAGAGTGGCTACACCTTAGCCTTAGTAAAAGAAAATTTAGTTCATGATAACAAGTTCAAAAATAGCAAATAAAATAAAAAGCATAGAGAAATTAGATTGTTTGATTGCTGAAATTAATTGTCTGCTGCTCTTGATGTGGAGAACTTGGCGAAAATGAAGAGGTTCCTTAATCAATGTCTTGATCGTCGAAAGAAATCAGAAACTCTTTTTGATTTTCTTACAAATCACTCTTCTCTTTCTACCTCTCTCCTCTCTCTTTCTCTCTCTCTCTTTTTCTCCCTCTCTCTCTTTCTCTCCGTCTCTCTCTCTGTCTCTCTCTCTGATTTTTTTTCATGGCAATAATAGAATTTTATAGGTAAAGAATTTGATTTCCTCCCAAAATCCATCAAAAATTAGGTTTAAGACTCTCAAAGCAACTCAAACTAAGATCTAGGTAATTCTGCCCATTAGATGTTGATTAAATGGTCCAAAAATCACTCAAAAATCTCCTAAAATAACCCAGATCAAGTCGGATTTAATGCCAGCCGTTGAATCTACCATTGGATTGAATCTGGGCCATTCGATTGGGCTTCTGATCTTTAGTTTACCTTCGGGATGAATCTCAACCGTTGGATCTCGATCGGAAGCTGCAGATGCCATCCATCAGCGCCTTCATTTCGGTCGTCTGATTGAGTTTCAGTGAAAACCACCCGTTGGATCAGCCAAAATTCTCAAATTATCCTCCATGGACCATGTGCGAGCCCGATCTTGCGTAGACCGCCGCATTCTTCAGCCAATCAGAGCACTTTTCCTGATGTGAAATGTCTGAAATACCCTCTGCTTGGTCCACCGTGCACCACAAAAAATGCTGACGTCAGCGTTGCATTGGTGGTTTTTTTTTTTTTTGAAATTCAATTTTGGGCTCGTTTGAAGTCCGTTTTGCCTGAAATTTATTTCATCTGAATCAGAAAAATATGATCTTCACATTGGTGGCCTTCTTTCCTACATAAAATTAATAAAAGTATTAATTTCTAAAGAAATAAATTAATTAATTTTATAATTTAATACTTTTATTATTATATTTTTACCACTTATCAACCAACTCTCAATATGGCGAATAATGACCCATGCATAGCTGATCTCGAGAACCTCCGAGCTCCTCTAGAAAAACATCAGTGGGGGATGCTCCATCGCCTATAACTGTCCCATTCGAACTCCAGCTGGCATGTCACAACAACAGACACTATCCTCTGTATCAAACTTTACATGACCCTGAATGGCCCACTATTAAGCGGTTATGATTATCACTATCAATTTGTTATATGCTTCGCCTATATAAGAGATCCTCCATATATGCTTTGTTTCAAAAGCTCTTGAGTCCTTTCTAAAAACTTAGCTAAAATCTCTCTGAGCACTCCATTTCTATTGGTCGAAATAGCAGACTTGATCATCGGAGGGTCTTATCGGAGCCACCACCCTCGACTCTGAATGAGGCTTATTTTGTAGGTCACCGATGATGACCTCATCTTCTCCGACTCTAGTCTCAATTTTGGCAATAACCAGATTTTGCAACAATAGGATTGGCACTAGAAGGAAGGCCCTCTTTCTCTTAAGGTTTTTCTATTCTTAAAGGTGTGCCTAGTAGAGATTCTTGAAATTCTTCTTTCGATTTAAAGTTTTCTTTCTGACAAAGATGCCTCCTAGGAAGGCCTCGACTCAATGATCAACCACCTTCACAGCCAGACCTCATCCAGATCTGCCCACCCATCTCATCTCCGGCATCTTAGGTTCCACCGATAGTAATGGTGGACACCGAGCAATTTAACCTACTGGTCTAATAGGTTAGGGATCTCATTGAAGTAGTGCAGCCACGCAGTAGTAGCAGCCTCCAACATCAATCCGGTTGGAGCAGGCTTCCTCAGAACCCTAGGATCCAATCTAGGGATGGCTGGCTTGGGCGAGTCGGTCGGTAACTTTCGAGCAAGGGAGGCAGAGGGTAAAGAGCCCCTACTTCAATCATGATTCAATCCTTGGGGGGTCTTTGCCTCCATTCGGTCATAAGATTTTAGAGATCTACAACCGTGAGGATCTCCTGGACCAAAAACTACAAGAAGTAAACTAGTGGATTAAGGAACTCCACCATGGTCCCTCCTCTCACGATAATGATATATGCACCAACCCTTGTTTCTCTCATCAAATCATGTAGGAATCAATCCTGCCAAACTTCAAGCTCCTCCAATTCAAGAGCTACGATGGGACTACTGATCTGGTTGACCACTTAGAAGCCTTTTGGACCATGATGCTACTCCATGATGTGCCAGACGCCATCCTATGCCAAGCTTTCCCATTAACCCTAAAGGAAGCAGTGAGAAACTGGTACTCGACCCTCAAGCCAGGTACTATCTTTTCCTTCGATCAAATAAGTTCTTAGTTTGCAGCTCATTTTTTTAGTAGCCGACATCACCGACGAGGCTCAAACTCCCTCATCAACATCAAGCAGAAGGAGGAAGAATTGATATGGGCCTATGTCACCCGTTTCAATGCTACTGCACTGGAGGTCCGAATCTTGGACCAATCCATTACAATGACTGCACTGAAGGATGGCCTTTAGAAGAATAATTTACTATTCTCCCTACAGAAGAAGTATCCCAGAGATTTTGTTGATATGCTGGCTTGAGCTGACGGTTATGCCTGAGCAGAAGAGGCCTTCAAAACCAAGGATAGTGAAGCCACTAAAGAGTGGCAAGCGGATGAATCATGTATGCCCATAGCTGAAGAAAAGTCGAGCGAAGCTCGATCATGCTCTATAACTCTTCTTGAGCACAAGCGAGTTCGAACTCCTCGCTAGACTCGGAGACAAAGAAGCCCTGATAGAAGGGCACGATGAGGCTTCCCCCTCAGAAGGTTTCACAACTACGCTCCCCTCAATTCTCCAAAAATCTAGGTGCTAATGAAAATTAGGAAGTAGTTGCCAAGACTGGAGAGAATGTGCACTCATCCAAGCAAGTGCAATCCAAATAAGTACTATCTCTACCATCATGATCATGGTCATAATACTAAAGAATACATTCATCTCCAAGATGAGATCGAGGAGCTCATTAGGCAGGGTCGGTTGGGCTAATTTTTGAGACACCGACCAGAGGTGAGGGAAGATAGGCCAAGAGACTGCCGCAACCAGAGCCACCAAGGAGGAAGAAGCAACAAGGAGATTGACCCCCGCTTGGCATCATGAACACCATCTCTAGGGGACTTCGATGAGGGGAGGATAGTGGATCGACGAAACCCACAAAGAGATGGAGGACTGAGGAGCCCATCACTTTCACCAATGAGGATGCCTAAGAAGTCTAGATCTCACATAACGATGTGGTTGTAATCTCTTTAAATATTGCTAACTAAGATGTACATTGCATCCTGATAGATAATGGAAGCTCCATCGATGTTTTATTTTATGATGCTTTCTCTAAAATGTCTCTATCTAATAACCATCTGGGACCTATGAACACTCCACCGGTGGGCTTCACTAGCATTGCTGTGCTAGTTGAAAGAATAATAATGCTATTTGTGGCTGTAGGACAATATTTGAAACAAGCCAGGGCACAGGTCGACTTTTTGGTAGTAAAGGTTTCATCTGCCTACAATACTATTCTTGGCCAACCTAGTCTGAATGCACTCCGGGCCGTGATATCAACTTACTACATGAAAATAAAGTTCTCAACAGATAGCAAAATAGGGAAGATTATGAAAGATCAAGCTTTGGCTAGGCACTGCTACTCCATCGAAAGCCATCTTGCTTCTTGCCTAGTTGATGGGTTGGATGTCCGCGATGATCTTATTGAGGAGCGGGATGAGCCCATGCAAGATCTTGTAACCATCCCACTGAATGACGGAAGCATGGAGCATACAATGCAAATCAGCTCCAACTTGGGAGATGAAGTTCGAGAGCAGCTCATTGCCTTCTTATGGAGGAATACCGACGTCTTTGCTTTGGTTCCAGCAAATATGCTAAGAATTGATGTCAAGGTCATAGAATATCGACTGGCTATTAACCCCAAGTATAGACCAGTGAAGAAAAAAATTTAGGGCCATGCGCTAGAAAGGAAGAAGGCAATAGCAGAGGAAATGGATAAGCTCCTCAAAGTTCGATTCATTCGAGAAGTCCACTATCCGAGCTGTATTTTCAATGTAGTTCTAGTCAAGAAGGCCAACATCAAGTGGAAAATGTGTATCGACTTCAAGAAGCTGAACAAGGCTTGCCCAAAGGATAGCTACCTCCTATCCAGAATCGACCAGCTGGTAAACGCAACTTCGGGCAATGAGCTCCTCACCTTCATGGATGCCTTCTTTGACTATAATTAAATCTGGATGGCACCAGAGGATGAGAAGAAAACTACTTTTATCACTGACCGTGGTCTTTATTATTATAGGGTTATGTCCTTCGAAATTAAAAATACAGGCACAACCTATCAACGCCTGATCAATAAGATCTTCAAAGAGCAGATCGACCGCAACATGGAAGTCTACATGGATGATATACTTGTCAAGAGCCAAACCTCATCCAATCACATTTTCGACCTTGAAGAGACCTTCAAAGTTCTTCGAAGATACATGATGAAGCTAAACTCGACTAAATGCACCTTCGGAGTGACCTCAAAAAAATTCTTGGGGTTCATGTTCTTAAGGTTGGGGATCGAGGCTAATCCAAAGAAGATCCATGCCATCTAGGAGATGACTGCCCCAAAGTCAAAAAAGGAAGTCCAATGCTTGACTGGAAAGGTGGCATCCTTAAATCGCTTTATCTCAAAGTTGGTCGAGCGATATATGCTCTTCTTTTAAGTCCTCAAATAACCAAAGAACTTCTGCTGGATGGCAGAGTGCCAACAGCCATTCGAAGAACTCAAAAACTACCTCAGTTTGCCTCCACTACTGGCAAAGCCCGAGTTCGAAGAAGAATTATTCCTATACCTGATGGTCTCTCCTACAGTCCTAGCAGCGGTCCTGATCAAGGAAGAGGTAAAAGTGCAACGATCAATCTATTACATAAGCCAATTCTTGAGTGATGTAGAGATTAGGTACACTAAATTAGAAAAATTGACTTACACTCTTCTGATTGCAGCCAGGAGATTCGGCCCTACTTCCAGGGGCATACCATAACACTCCTCACCGACCAATCAATCAAAGCAGTTCTTCCTCGAACAGATGCATTAGGAAGAGTAGCGAAATAGGCTATTGAGCTGACGAAGATTGACATCAATTATCAACCTCGACCATCAATCAAAGCTCAGATACTGACTAATTTTATAGTTGAATGCACGATCCTGAATGAGGCCAAACTTGAGCAGAATGTGGCTAGCATTCCATGGTTACAGTCGAGCTCCCCTAAAGAAAGAGTAGACTGAAGAAAAAATCCTGATTTCCCAGACCAGGTTCGTTCAGATCTGATCGAATCAAGAGATATATTTCAAAATTTTTTTTATCCAAATCAGATCTGAGATGTTTTAGATTTGATCTTTATTATTTTAATAATAAAAATAAAATATAGATAAATTAAATCATATTTAATTTACCTTGATGTAAGGTAATCCTATTATCCATTGATGATCCTGTATGCAGTGGAAGGTTCTGGATCTAGCCACGCAATTGCTTGGCCTCTACCGGTATCCACTCAGGCTGGATCTGGAGATTCTCTTCTTCTCTATCACATCTTCAAAAATTAGATCTGGATCTGATCTAGAGAATCTTCAAAATACTTTTTGAAGATCAGCAGTTGTCCTTTGTAGCAGTGCAGCCTTCTATCTTTCTATTGCCTTTCTCTCGTCTGGATTGCACCAACTAAGATCCCAAACTTCTTTGGGCATGGAGAGGAGAGGGAGAAGGTGGACTTGGCATGGAGGAGGAGAGGAGAGGCAGCCTAGGGGCGTGGGAATTTTCAATGCTTTTTTAGTTGGGCGTAGGGTCTTATTTATAGACTATGCGTGATCCAACTCCTCTTCTTCCCAACCAATCACAACCCTTTATGAAATCAGATCTAAATCTGATTGGTGGGAGTAGAGTTTCTTAAATTCCTCCTTAGATGGTGCCTAAGACCAGTCAAACTTGGTTCTTAGGAGAAGTCTAATCGAAATTCAAAAAGGAGATGGAGTCCCTATCCAACAGGGTCTCCTGGGCGCCTCCAGCTTGGGCACATGCTAAGGGTGGCGTGCGCCCTCTTCGTTTCCAGGTTCTGGTAGGAGGACAAGCCCCCACCAGCTCTTTAATAGGTGCATGACATGTGGATAGAAGTCAAAGTGTCAATGGTCAACATTTGACCAGTCAAAGGTCAACTTTTGACCAAAGTCAAAGGACGAGAAATGGTAGGTGACCAAAAATGGCAGGTATTATCTTACAAAATAAGACAACCCTTTTTTGACCTAGATAGGCTCCAGTCAGACCAAGTGAAGGCCTCTAATCGAGCACAAACTCCTTTGGCTCAATCAGGATAACTATTTATGATAGTAAAAGAAGAACGTTAGGTTGAATCGATTGCTAGCACGATTTTCTTGAACCTAATTGAATCTCATTCAGATCAATTAAGTTGGATCAGTTCAATTGATGATCACCGGATTCAAACCCTTATTTGTGTGATCCAGTTAGGTTCAGTTCTGTATGGTAATGGGATATGTCATGATCTCTATCATCGACATCATCGAAACTCCTTTCGATGGATCAGAACTTCTTCTGATTCGAACAGCTAGAATGATCGATCATCTAAATCATTCTAATTGCTCCCAAAATCTATCAATGACACCTAGTAGTATATGGTGGCAACCCATCAGAGCTGAATGCGAACCTCTTGGTGTAGCTACCTGTGTGATTAAGTTCTTCTATCTTGAGCCCCAATCATATTAGAGTTTAGGTGAACTCATCAAATCCTAGTCTTTGTCATATGATGTAATCATTTGATTCAAGTCCGATGTGAAAAACTAAATAGAAACTCTTTCTATTATTTCACTCTACCATGGCCATGGACTTCTGGACTTGATTCTCATGTTCATCATAGGGCTGCTCCTCTACACCGAGGTAGATTGATTCCATCTTGATGCAATCCAGTTCCTACAATGAACATGCTATAGCCAACATACACCTCAGGATTCCATATGGCTAGGAGATCGAGTAATGGTGTAGTCAAACTATAACACCCTCAAGGTGAACTGCCGATGCACCTTAGGTCAAAGAACCAGACACACCACTGCAGCATAGAGTCAGTTATTGATAAAAATGTAGACTTCCTAATGACTACTCGAGGTGGTCACGCTCAGTGCCCTCGTTCTCCAACGAATACCTGCACTCTCACTCCGATGTCTCCACACTATAGACTCAAGACTCATCTACTAAAGAGAAGCGATTGTACACCAACCTTCCAGATCAATCACCATCCTTGTGATGATCCTATGGTCGGAAGCATTTTATGAGTTAATAATGATTATTCATGTCTTTAATTTTCAACTCTTGAAAATACGAATTATCATTACCATTAACTCAAAGGATATATCACAGACACTAAATACACATATGTGATAGAAAATAATCCATTTTATTGATTTTAATCAAATTTATAATTTTGCTCCTAGAAGTGTATTACAAGTGTCAGCCAATTCTGGCTTCTAGGGCACATATATCTAACACGAACCTTCCTGAAGGCTTCTAGGCTTTGTATGTGGATGGCTCTTCTAATGCTTCTAGCATAGGTGCTGGATTGATCCTGGTCAATTCTAAAGGAGTCATCATCGAGTATGCACTACACTTTGAGTTTCTGGCAACAAATAATGGGGTAGAATATGAAGCTCTAATAGCAGGGCTGAGGATAGCAAAAGAACTTGAGGCAGACTGGCTCCAAGCTTATAGCGACTCATAGTTGGTAGTGGGACAAGCCAATGATAGTTATGAAGCTCGGGAGTAGAGCATGATAAAGTATCTTGAGAAAGTAAAGAACCTAACCTCAACCTTCAACAGCTTCAGCATTCAATAAATTCCAAGGACAAAAAATACCAGAGCCAACCTCCTATCCAAGTTGGCCACACTCGCCCCCAACGAGCTTTCCAAAGAAGTATACTTTGAAGTATTGAAATGTTCGAGTATGGAAGAACCGCAGGTTGCAATGCAGATCGACCATGATCCCTGCTAGATCGATCCATTGATTGCTTATCTTGAAGATGGGACACTCCCCTATGATCCGAAGGAAGCTCGAAAGCTGAGAAATTAGGCCTTCCAGTAGATCCTCTATAAAGACAAATTGTACAAATGGTCGTACTCCCTGCCTCTCCTAAAGTGTCTCCGACCTTCCAAAGCTGATTTTGCATTATGGAAAGTGCATGAAGAAATTTGTGAAAGCCATCTAGGCACCAAGTTTCTTTCTCATAAGCTACTTCAATAAGATTACTACTGGCCAACTCTGCACCACGATTGTGTTAAGTATGTTAAATGATGCGACCATTGCCAAAGAAATGTGAGTATACAAAGGCAGTCATCCTTCGAGCTTGCCCCACTAAGCATGCCTTGGCCATTCGCACAATGGGGGATGGATATACTTGGATCCTTCTCGATGGCATTCGGGCAATGAAAGTTCCTCTTAGTTGCGATTGACTACTTCACCAAATGGATCGAGGCCGAACTCCTAGCAAAAATCACTAAAGCCAAAGTGTAGGACTTCATCTGAAAGTCAATTATTTGCAGATTTGGTCTGCCTCAGATCCTTATAATAGATAATGGGCGGCAGTTTGTTGGAGCAAAGTTTGTGGAGTTCTATGAAGACTTGAACATCTCCCATAATTTCACATCGATGGCCCATCCGCAAGCAAATGGTGAAGCAGAAGTGACCAACAAGACCTTATTGTATGGTATCAAGGCGAGATTTGAAAGAGTAGGGGGGACTTGGGTGGACGAACTCTATCATGTCCTCTGGGCATACTGAATTATCCAAAGATTACCGACTGGAAAAGCACCATTTGCCTTGACCTTCGGAACAGAGGTGGTCATCCCAATCAAGCTTAAACTTCCATCAGCATGGGTCATGGCTTTCAATGAGCAACATAACTCATAAGACCTCAGAGCTAACCTCAACCTACTGGAGGAAAAAAGAGAAGAAACCCAAGTTTGGATGGTTGTTTACAGATGAAGGATGGCCAGATACTACAATTCCAGGGTCAAAGATAAAACATTCAGAGTGGAAGACTTGGTGCTTCGATGAGCAGCCATCTCTCAGCCTCAGAATCAGGAGAAGCTCACCCCAAATTGTGAAGGATCCTACGAGATCAAAGAAGTTATCCTACCCAGGACATACTATTTGAGAGAGCTGGGAGGAGCAAATCTACCTCAATTAAGGAATTCAAAAAACCTACGGATGTATTACTAATGATTTGGTTGTAATGAAATCTTCCTACTTTAACATCCTAATCTTTATTGTACATCTATAATGATGGAGGGTTACCTCATGAACATGACCATGCGACAAGCGTAGTAATGTTAGGAACAGGAGGAGAACCTCATCCTAATATGAGCAAAGTGGAAGGCCTCATCGATTTAAGACGAGATGAGGGAAGAGGCCCTGACAATGGTCCTAATGTGCCCCTACAGCCATATTAGGAACAGGAGGAGAACCTCATCCTAACATGAGCAAAGTTGAAGGCCTCGTTGACTTAAGATGAGATGAGGGAAGAGGCCCTAACAATGGCCCTAATGTATTCCTACAGCCATGTTAGGAACAGGAGGAGGACCTTATCCTAACATGAGCAAGGTCGAACCCTCGTTAACATAAGACGAGATAAGGATAGAGGTCCTGACAACGATCCTAATGTGCCCCTACAGCTATGTTAGGAACAGGAGGAGGACCTCATCCTAACATGAGCAAAGTCGAAGGCCTCATTAACTTAAGATGAGATAAGGAGAGAGGCTTTGACAATGGCCCTAATGTGCCCTTACAGTCATGTCAGGAATAGAAGGAGAATCTTATCCTGACATGAGCAAAGTAGAAGACCTCGTTGACTTAAGATAAGATAATGAGAGAGGCCCCGACAATGGCCCTAATGTGCCCCTACAGCCATGTTAGGAATAGGGAGAGAAGCTCATCCTAATGCATGTAAATTCGAGAATCTTGCTAACCTAAGCTGAGGAAAAGAGGTCGGCTCATCCAGTGGTCCCAAACGAACCCGCAACCTAAAGCAAAGGGAAGGGAGAAACCTTGTCACCAATCCTTGCACGCATTTCTCCTATGACTATCCGACCGTATGAGATGCAAGGAGAAATCATGCCCAAATCCATGAAATGAACCTTGGATAGGTATCCACAATGATCATTTCATCGAAAGACAACATAGAAAAAAGATAAAGAGGAAAAAATGAAGACACAAGCAAGCATTAAGTTCATGTAAGGCGAATAATGATGAAGAAAGGTACCATCTTATTATAAATATAAGTTCATTACAAGCAAAATAAAGATCGGCAAGATCGATTACATGAAAAGAAAGAAGGAGAAAGATCGAAGCCTTAAGACGGATCAGACTCCTCAGATTCTGGGCTGTCGGCCCCAGCCATCACTAAGGCATGCTTCAACTTTAAGATCTCTTCCTCAAACTCTTTCTTTTTTAGTAAACCATCTATGTACATCCTCTTGAAGTGTTGAAACTTGCCTTCAAGCTCTCATCACTACTTCCTCAAGAGTTCGGACTTGGCCTCCGTATCCTTAATGGCTTGTTGCTTACAAGTCAGCTGAAGCTTCAGCCATTGCACCTCGGCCTTTTTTGCCTCGACCGACTTGAAAAGCCCATCGACAATCTTCCTCAAAGAGGCAATCTCCTCTGACTCCTTGCTTATGCCAGCTTGGTAGCTATCATTCAGCTATTTCTAGAGTCGACCTATTTTGCCATTGGTAGCATGAAGCTTTTGCTTAAGTTTAGATATTCTCTTACTCCAACCTAATCGGTAGGTATCGTAGATGAGCTCAGCATTATGCAACTATTTTTGAAGCTTGGAGAACTTCTTCGACCAGTCCAACTTGTATCGTGCTTTATCAGAGGACCATGGTAAACTCCCTTCTAGTAATTAGATCTTCTCCTTCGCCACTTTAAGCTTGGTTTTGCAGGAGTTGATCTTCGTCGTTAACACCCAAGACTTGTAGCTGGCATTTCTCTTGAGTTCTATGAGCTCTCTCTCAAAAATGCCCTTTTGGATGTCGAAGTCTGCGGAGTCCTTCATGTGCAAATTTTGAAGATGAGTGACCACTTTGGTTGCCTCCGAAGCATTTTTTTGAGAAGTCTGAAGGTCATCCTCTATCCTCTTCAACTTCTTCTTCCGATAGTGGACTTTCTTCTTCATGCTTTTTATTAAGGACTTCAACAGAATGAAGGAACTAGATCTAGGGGTTTAGAGTTAGATCTTAAAACTTTTTCAAGTTCAGGCAACAGAAGACTAAAATTAATTAAAATTAGTTTTAAATATCTAAAAATACTCTAGATCTAAAATCTTATTATATGATTATTGCATGGTATTTAAATCAAAAATTAAAATTAAAAAAGAAAGAAAAGGGTTGATCAAATCAACCTAGATCTACACTACATTAAATGCAGATAAGAAGTTAATAGATCAATCTATTATCTGAGCAAGTTAGATGTTCTAACTTACTGATCAAGGCTTGAGGATGAAGTCACGAGCCGCACACACATCCATCATCTAAGAGTCATCTACACGAGCCCACGAATATGATCAAAGATCTTGATGTAGAAAATCAGCACAGTATGCTAGCATTGTGCTGATCTCTCTTCGATGGTCGATGCGATGCTTTCTTCATTAAAACATGGACACTCCAAAATACCAAAAGGAAAAGAAAAAAATTTGTGATGCTAAGACACCTCTCAAAAGCTCACAAAAAGGGAGGAAGATATTTAGAACAAAAACCCTAGAAGAAGACCCTCATCTTCTTCTTTGTTCTTTTTCTAGACATCCTGATTTGTGTTTTTAATATCTCCATGATCTAGATAATTTTTTTTCTAATTTTTCTAAACCAAAGTGATCTCTAAAATGTCTGTAATCAAAAAAAAATTAATCAAATTTTTTTTTTAAATAAAGAGATATGCAGAGTCCAAGATTGATTAAAAATCTAGACAGGAAAGTCACCAAATGGCAGGTTGTTGGGGCGCCCAACTCTTGGGTGCCCACACCTTACTTTTCTACCATGGACCAGAAAGGGAGGGCACAACAAATGCCAAAGAATGTTGTGAGATAGAGAGAGAGAGAGAGAGAGAGAGAGAGAGAGAAAATAGGGAAGTGGCAGCATATAAGGAAAGAAGTATTTTGGTTGACTAGGATTCTATCTCATAGAATCCTAAAGCAAAACCAACCTCCCCTTTTGACTTGGTCATCAAACAAATTTCCATATGAAAAAAAAGAATAGAGAATGGAGGCATGAGAAGCCTTTGGGCATGGAAAATTTCATGTAAAAACATAAAGAGAAAGGGGTGGGGTGCGAGAATTAGGTGGTGCAAGGAATAGAAAGTCCTAGTCACACTAGGACTCCTATTTTGACCTGGTCAAACAAGGTCTTTTAACCAAATAAAAACAAGAGTAATCCAACCTAATTAAATAAAGCCCTAACCCATTTAAATATTTAATTAAATTAGATTAAGTTAGATTTAATTTTGATTTAATTTTCTAATCAAATTAAAAAATTGGGTTGACCCGAGTCCTAGTTAGACTAGGACTAGTTCTTCCTTGCACTTGGCTTATCGAATAATCCAATTGAATTTGATCCAATCAAGCCCAAACCAAATCTAATTAAATAATATTTAATTAAACTTAATCTTAGCTTACTGGCTTAATCAAATTAAGTCAATTAGCAATCAAATTGCTAATCAATCCTCCTGTAACACTAGCACTAGATCAAACATCAATCGTATTGATCGTTTAACCCTAAAATGATTCTAAATCGCTGATCAACCATCCGATTGGAATATGAACTCTAATGTGTATGACCTCATAGGTCCAAACCTAAGCTAGTAGCATAGAAATAAATTTTTGTATCAATTGAGGTGACCATCTAGCAATGATACCTGATGGTCGAATAGGTCGAAGGTGTGGAACACCATCCTTAGAACCCATGTGGAAATAGTTTCCATATAATTCATCCACTTGATCAAAATGCTCGTAGGATACATCAGAGTTCAACTATCAACTCTGGTCAGGTTGTCCACAATGTATTTCAACATATCAAATCCATCTAATGGATTATCCTGACCAAGATTTTGCTATATTGAAATACAATAATACATTCTTCTCCAACTCTTGGAGTGGTCAATTCCATCTTGATCATACTTGGACTTCGCAAGTACTTGACTATGCCTAGAAGCCTTCCATTACTGAATTAGAAATTCAGTTAGTTTGATACCAAAGCATAGTGAGTTCCTTGCAAGTCACTGAGGTGATCTCAGGTCTAAGAGGTACTTATACCTATATCCCATCAGAAACATTCTCGATAGTAGAATGCTCTGGAGTCGGTCACGTTCAATGATGATATATCCATACATCTCATCTGTATGCTATACCAGTGTCTCCACACTCCTTGGTTAAGAGGACAACCAACCTATATGGCATATAGCGATCTATACTCGATAGACACTATTGTCCTAATTAATAGCCTATCATTTGATCGTGAACAAATTTAAGGGCTAATTGATAAATCCTCTCTTTATCAAAACTAAATAGTCCTAAGGACTTCATCACAATAATAGAGTTCATTAGAAGATGTAAATTTATGATGAAAAAGATGTCAAAAAATTTATATTAATTAATAAATTAATTAAAATATCTCAACCATCAATAGGCTGATGATTGGCTTTGGAACATAATTTTCAACAACTCCCACTTATCCTAAAACCACTCAGCACAGTATCTAATATCCATCTTCGACTTATGATTGTCGAACTCCTTGATAGCCAGGGCTTTAGTGAAGGAGTTGGCTAGGTTCTCCTTTTCATCGATCTTCTGAAGGTTGACGTTACCATGATCCACGATCTAATGGACCAAATGAAAGTGGTGCAGAATGTTCCTTAGCTACTGGTGTACCTTCGATTTTTTTGCTTGAGCTATGGTGCCAGTGTTGTCGCAGTAGAGAAGGACTGGACCATTAATGAAGGGTGCTACTCCGTGCTCGGTGATGAACTTCCTCAGCCACATAGCCTCTTTTGCTGCATCTGATGCTACCATGTACTCTGCTTCATAAACAAAATCAGCCACTATATACTACTTTGAACTTTTCCAACAGATGGATCCATTATTTAGAGTAAAGATATACCTCGACGTACTTTTACTGTCATTATGGTTAGATTGAAAGCTGAAATCTATAAGCCCCACAAATTTCAAATCTAACTCAACATAAACCAACCATTGGTCCTTAGTATTTCTCAAATACATAAGGATGGTTTTAACCATCTTTCAGTGATTTTCTCCAGGGTCAGACTAGTATCTACTCACTACTCCTAGTGAGTATGCCACGTTTGGTCTCGTACATGTCATTGCATATAGAATAGACCCCACTACCGAAGCATATGGGATTCTACTCATATGCTCTCTCTCTTCAAGAGTTGTCGAACAATCCTTCTTAGAGAGAGAAATTTCTTGGCCTATCGGAAGATAGCCTTTTTTTGGAATTCTCCATGCTGAACCTCTTCAGCACAGTTTCTATGTACATGAACTAGGATATACCAAGTATCCTTTTAGATCTATCCCTATAGATCATCATCCCTAGGATGTAGGATGCTTCACCCAGGTCCTTCAGAGAGAACTGTGATGATAATTAAACTTTTATTCCTTATAGTGCGGGGATGTCATTCCTGATTAAAAGAATATCATCCATGTGCAAAACAAGGAATACCATTACTGGACCATTTGCCCATTTATAAATACAGAGTTCTTCTCCATTCTTAATGAAGCCATACATTTTGATCACTTTATCAAAATGCATGTTCCAACTTTGAGATGCTTGTTTTAATCCATAAATGGATCTCTGAAGCCTGCACATCTTGGACTCATCTATGGATGTGAACTCCTTAGGTTGTATCGTATACACCTCTTCGGTTAGCTCTCCATTTAGAAAATCCATTTTCACATTCATCTGCCAGATCTGATAGTCTAGGTGGGCAGCTATTGCCAGCATTATCTGAATAGATTTGAACATTGCCATTGGAGAGAATGTCTAGTCATAGTCAATACCATAATATTGATGATACCCCTTGGCAACCAGACGTGCTTTATAGGTCTCCACCTTTTCGTCTGCACCTCTTTTTCTTTTGAATATCCATTTACATCCAATAGATTTAACCCCTTCAAGTGGGTCAACTAATGTCCATACATCATTGACCTTCATGGAATCCATTTTGGATCTCATGGCTTCTAGCCATTTCTTAGAGTCAGGTCTCTGTATCGCATCCATATAAGTGATCGGATCTTCATCGTTCTCATCAAGTTCGATGGGATCACCATCTTGGACCAATAATCCATAATATCTATCTGGATGGCACAGTACTCTACCGAATCTCCTTAATGGTGCGGGATCACTAGGCTTCGGATCTGATCTGATCAAATCCGACTTAGGTTCAACATTCTATGTCAGACTTTCTACCTGTTGAACTTCATCAAGTTCAACCTTAGAGGTAACAGTTCCTTCACTAAGGAACTCTTTATCCAAAAAGGTTGCCCTAAGACTGATGAACACATTTTGTTCGTCAGCATGGTAAAAATAGTATCCTTTGGTCTTTTTTATGTACCCTATAAATGCGCACTTGTCAGACCTAGGTTCAAGTTTATCTGTAATTAACCTTTTGACATAAGTCGGGCACCCCCAGATCTTGAGGTGTGAAAGTGCTGGCTTACGTCCTATCCATATCTCATATGAAGTTTTAACCATAGATTTACTTGGAACCTTGTTTAAAAGATAGCTAGCCGATTTGAGTGCATATCCCCAAAGGGATATCAACAAGCTAGCAAAATCCATCATGGATCGGACAATGTCTAATAGAGTCTTATTTCTCTTTTTAGATACACCATTATGTTGTGGTGTTTCTGGAGGAGTCCATTATGAGAGAATTCTATTCTCTTCTAGATATGTGAGAAACTCACCAGAAAGGTATTTCCTTTCTCGATCAGATCGAAGAGTTTTAACACTCTTTCCAATTTATTTTTCTACTTAACTTCGAAATCATTTGAACATTTCAAACGAATTTGACTTATGTTTCATCAGATAGATATATCCAAATCTAGATAGATCATCTGTGAAAGTGATGAAGTAGACATATCCACCTTTGGCACTAGTACTCATTGGTCCATTTATATCAGTATGTACTAGTCCTAAGAGTTCAGTGGCTCTCTCACCTTTTCCAGTAAAAGGTGATTTAGTCATTTTACCAAGAAGATAGGATTCACAGGTTGGAAGCGATTCACAATTACTAAGTTTGAGGACACCTTCTTGAGCCAACTTGCTTATCCTGTTCTTATTTATATGACCCAGCCTATAGTGCCATAAATAGATATCTATCACATTATCTAATCTAGGATGTTTGTCAGTTGAATAGACTACATTAATAGGTTGTGATAACATATATACACCATTATTCAATTATCCATAGAAAGCAGTAATACCATTCACAATGATATTACAAACCCATTTCTTTATTGAAATTTTATAATTATTCATATCCAAAAAGCCTACAAAAATGATATTTAAAAAGAAACTAGGATAGAAATGACAATCACTATGAACAATGGTATGAGATTCAAATATAAGTTTCAAAATTTCTAAAGCTAGAACTGGAACTGATCTTCCATCTCCAACATTTAGGAATTTCTCACCTTCCTCGAATCTTCTACTGATTTACAACCCTTACAATGAATTAAAAATATGATAAGAACTTTCGATATCCAATATCCATCAGTAATATCACACATAGAAAAATTGCAAGGAGTCATCATATAAATACCTTGCCCAGCAATAGCCTACTTCTTCCTCTGCCTGTTCGAGTCCAGGAAAGCAATGTACTGAGGATAGTTCCTCTTCCAGTGCCCCCGCTTCTTGCAGAAGAAGCATTCGGCTTAACTCTTATCGGGCTTAATTTTTTGGATCTGAGCCAACACAGATGTCCTAGCCTAAACATGCACCTTCTTGGCTTTCTTCTTCTTGTTCTTCTTCCCATTGCCAAAGGATCGAGAATGAGAAGATGAACCTCCCACTAAGTTCATCAACTCTTTATGGAGTTGGTGATCCTTCTCAAAGTTCTGAAGTAATCTCAGTAACCTATGGTAGTCAACTTCAGACTTTGACATTCCATAATGTGTAAGGAATGGAAGATAAGACTTAGGCAGCGAGTTCAGTATTGCATCTTTTCCAAGTTATTTATGTAAGGAAAAGTCGAGCTTATTCAAGCACTCTATCAGCTCAATCATGTACAGTACATGATCAGTGACAAAGGCTCCATCTTGCATTCTGGTATTGAAGATGGTGCAACTAGTCTTGTGCCTCTCAGCATCATTGGGTATGCCAAAAGAATCCTTCAACACTTGGAGCATTACATTTGGCTGAGCTATCTCAAACCTACGACTGAACTCATCTGTCATTGCATCCAGCATAATACAGCACACCATGGTTCGATCACTGAGCTACTTTTGATAAGTGTCTCTGACTGTTCTACATGCATTGGCAGCTGGCTCCTCAGGTGCAGGATCCATCAGCACATATAGGATCCATTCATGCTTTAAGACAATCTTTAACTTTTGGTACCAGCTATCGAAGTTGGGTCCCACCAATTTATCATTGTCCAATAATGATCAAAGCAATAGAGAAGTAGCCATATCTGCACAAAGAAAAAATATAACCTAATTAGTAATTAATTTATTAAACCTAGAGATTTGAACTTTAATCAAAAGGGTCTTCCACTATTTTATTCAAATTGATAGTCTCTACCTCCTATTCGAGGAATTATCCTAATTTCTTAGTGGGTACTAGAATCCACATAGACTGTACACAAGCCTAACTTTGGTTGGCCCATTCATGTACATCTAAGGGTAGGTTCATAACCAATTATTTCTTCAAATAATTTCTAGTTATTAAATTTTGCCTCAGGCCCTGATTAGTTGGCTTTGGCCTTCTTAGAAAAAGGTTCAGTTAGGTCCAACCATTAACATGACCATACTTGGCCCATCCAACCAATAAATGATCAGGCCTAACATTGGTTGGCCCATCTGACCACCATTTAGAAAGATGTATCCAAGAGATCATATAATGAATGAAAATTTCATCAATCGATAAGCATTAGGCCTTTGGGCCTCCAATGATTATCGAACTGATGGACCCATTATCATCCACTTTAATGGGAGGTTATGATCCAGTTATCATATAACTATTTTATTTTAGAGATCTAATAATTTTAAAAGTTTTATTTATAGAAGTGAGTAGATCAGATTAACTAGCCTGTCATAATCCTTCCACTGGCTTCACCAAATTAGCTTAAGGGAGACCACTAATAGGCTGGTCTAGGAGCACCTAAATTAGTCATACTAATTTACCTAGCTGACATGGGTCAACTCAAATTATCAAGTGATCTGATCAAAACTCAATCTCACCAAGAAGGCCAGGTGATAAGCATCATAAATTCACCAATAAAAGTATTAACTTATCAATTAATTTATATTAATTTTTAAGAATTATTAATCAATTTATATATAAATTTTGAGAAATTCATTTTTTTATTAATTAAAATATTAATTAAAAAATAATAAAAATTAAAAAATAAAATTTTATAATTAATAAAAAGAGCTCATTTTTTTGATTGTAATGAAATAAGTTTGGAGCAAAATGGAGCTAAAATAGAAAAGATATGAATTTCTAAAAAATAAAATAAAAAAAATAATATGAAAAAAAAATAACATACGGCTCAAACAGCTCAGGCCGCCATGCCGTAGCAGTCGGTGCGTCCAGACGCACCGAGCCAAGCTGACCAATCCGGCACGCCAAGCCATCCACACTAGCCGACTCAAGCTCAGAAGCCATCAGCCGGTCTACGGCACAATATAGACCGCCAGCTCAGCAGACACCAGCGAATCAGAGCCTGCCACGTGGTAGACCTAGACCCCTAAAGGGTTTACAGGAAATTCATCATGGCTCATAAAGCATTTTGATCTTTTCATCTATCAATAAAAGGCACTGATTGGTTGCGGTGCACGATGTAGCAGGTGCATGCGGTCCATGAAAATAATAAACGTGCGATCGTATGGTGGTGGTTGTTTGCGGTCAAGATCGGACGGTCAGCATTTTTTTCGATTGCCGAATTCACTCGGATCGCCATCGAACAGTAGTGCTTGATTCTAGCTTTGATCCAACGGTCCAGAATGCTCCCGACAGTGATCAGGATTCTCGAAGCACGATTTATGGCCAAATTTCCTCCATCAAGCGCAATCCAATGGTCAGAAATTGATCCAACCCGATCTAGGCTGATACGCATCCGATTTTGATGATTTTTGAACCATTGGATTCCTATTGAATGGCAAGATTTCACCAAGCTTGCTAGAGTCATATCAGAGCTGTTTTAATTCAAATTTTATTTAGATTTTGATGATTACAAAGGCCATTAGTCCCACATTGACTTTAGAAATAAATATCCAGTCCTCCTAGCTCTATAAAAAGGACCTCAGGCCTTCAGAAATCAACATCTCCGATCAAGGTGAAGCTTTGGTACAGGGTGAAGCCAGGCTATGGATTAATGGCTGCTTCAAAGTAATTGATGCCGAGAAGAAGAGCAGGGCTTCTACACCATCTTTCCACCAATGTCAATCCAAGATCAGAGATCAGCCAATTTTATTTTCTTTTTATTTTATGTATTTAAATTATGAATTTTTAATATAATATTTAATTCTATGCTCTTTAATTTCATGCTTTTTATTTTTATTGCAATTTAATTTCTACACTTTAAATTATTGCTTTGCAAGTAGATGCTAAGATCTAATTAGTAGATCTTAGTACCAAGTTTAAATTCCTGCACCTTTTAATTTTCACTTTTTATTTTCCGACTTCACTTTTGATCCCAAAACTCTTCTCTTTTCTTTTTTTTTTCAAAAATCAAAAATTTCAAATCTAAAAACCCTACCTTTTCTGTGGATTCAATCCAACTCACTGCTATCTATGCATTTTTAATTATTTTAAGAAGTCGGATTAAACTGATAAATACGATGTCTTAATGACAACATCGCATTCTTATCAAGTTTTTGGTGCTGTTGCCGGGGAAGGTACGAACATTAAATTTTTGATCTCTTTAATTTTTTATAAATAAATTATAAATAAAATTTTTATTTTTCTTATAAATATTGCTTGCTAATTTTTTTTTTATTTTGCAGAAAAAAAGATTAAAGAACAAAAAGAACTAGGAGTTTTGCTTGGTGAGATCAATCCCAACCCTAATTCTCTTTTCTTTTTATTTATTTATTTACTTATTTTATTTTTAAATTAATTTTAAAAAAATATCCATTTAAACCTAATTAAAAGTCTCATGATAAGATTAGAAATCCTAACTTCTTAGAGAATGTATCATATTATTTTTATTTTTATTTTTATTTTTATTTTATTTTTTTTGGTGATTGCTGGAGGCAAGGTAAGCCTTTCAGAATTCAATTAGTTGCATGCATCTAGTTTAAATTGCTTAGAACCCTTTAATTAAAAATTTTTTATGCATATTCATATTAAATCAAATTAAGGGCACAAGCCAATTAAACAAGATAAGGTGGAGATTTGATCATCCTTTCTTAGCCCACAAACAACCAACCAACATCCTGTATTGACCTAAGTCTTTAATTTTAAAATCAATTAGACATCAACCCTAGGAACTCGAGCTCAATAGGACAAGGAATGTTAAGAGTTGAACCGAATTAGGATAAGTTAATTTGACTGGTGTCTAGAAAAGTGGTTCAGGGATGATTGGGCCCGAAGGAAGGTGGTTTCTAATTAGTTCCGTTCGCTAACCTGGCCAAGCACAATTGATGACTAAGGCAAGCAATGGGGGGACTCCCACCGACCTTACACTTACCTGGCTAGTTGATTGGCTAATCCTACACTTGGAGGGCTTGAAGGTGATCTTGGCAGTTAGGAGCTGTCTAGATCTAGAAAAACCCTTAGTTAGGATTGATTGACCAACTTGATTGCTAACCAATATTAAATCTAATTAAACCTAATTTTTCTCTTTCTTCTTATTTCTAGGACTCCTTAGGATCTCTTCTTTAGAACTCTTCTTTCTTTCTTCTCCTTACTCCTCTAAAAATAAAATAAAAATTAAATTAAACTAACTAAAAAATATTAAAAATGATAATTAAATTAAATTAAATTAAATTAAAATTAACAAATAAAATAGTTAAAAAAATAATTTTTAATATAATAAAATAATAATAATAAAAATAAAAAAAATATTCTAAATTTTTTTTTTTGAACCATACATTAGGGTTACACTAATACATGCGTGGTAGGAAATCATTTTTTCTGATTTAGTTGAACTTAATTAAATGGTTGATTCACATTAAACATAATAATGACTAATCTGAATCTAATAGTCTAAAAATTAGATAAAATTGACCTTCTTGCTCAGAAAATAGATCAACTCCTAATCCTAGGTCAACAATCTCCTGCACAATTCATATAATCTTCTAATTATCAAAAGATTTATTTAATTTGTGCTAGCCCAACCCATCATGTGAGTGAATATCCTATGACTGCACAGTTTCCATATTTTATCCAAGAACAAGTTCAAGCTACTCAAGGGTACTCCAAATTGATTAATGACTCATTTTCAAATTTATATAATCTAGATTGGAGCAACCACCATAATTTTTCTTGGACATCCCAATAGACTCAGGCTCAAACCCAAATTTTACCTATCCAAAACTATCAAAATAGGCCTCAATACAAAACTATACCTATAATAATGGCCAGCCTAGTCAGTTTATCTAGCCACCACATCATGATCAACCTTCATAGCCACCTCCTCAACAGACCAACCTAGTTGATGATAAATTCAATCAACTTCAACAATTAATTCTAACCCAACAACAATCAATCGGCTAGATGTTAAAATAGAATAATTAGTTGAGTCTAACTCAAGGAAAGAACTAGATCAACTACCGAACCTACCAATTTCAAACAACCCATCTAATGTCTACCAACCACCTGGACCAAGTTATCAATTTAATGTCTCACTTAAGAATCCCTAATTTGAGAATACCAAAGTAATTTTTGAACTTAAAAGCTATAGAATTCTTATGGACCCATACCCAGGTGAGAGAGGCTAGTACTGATGCTAGCCAAAATAAAAATTTAGAGGAATAGATTAGTACTGAGACTAACCACATAGAAGAACCAAAGTCAGGAACTAGTACTGATGCTGGTTTCAATTTAAATGAGATAGAAATAGGAAAAAAGAGAATAGATGATTTATCCGAGACTTATAAACCTAATGTCCTATTCCCTTCAACCCTAGAAGCTGGTTCTTCTTACAAAAATCAAGAGGCATGTAATGAAATATCAATGGTGTTATTTAGGCAAGATCACATTAATTTTCCTCTAGAATTAAAATAGCCTTTAGTCACCATTCTAGCACCCATTGAATCAAACTTAACTCCTAAAACTCTCTTCATGAGTATTTTAGAAGAACAAATAGGAGAAATTCTTAATAAATATGGGTCTAAGAATGGAATCATAAATTATATCCCTAAAATTAATAATAGATATAAATTCAAAACCATTGAAATTTGTCAATCCAATATTTGACACAGGATAGTAAGCTGCATTGTGTCTGGCTGAAGATGATAAACTTAGTGCTTTTTGGAAGGCAACTCAATATTTAGCTTTTATCTAATTTATCTTTTTAGTTTATTTTCTTTTTAGGATAATTTGAATAAGTTGGAGGGAGAGCTCAAATTTTCAAAGGCATGTGCTGGACCAAAAATATACTGAGTTAGGTGTATTCTTCCATGTTCTTTATTATATTTTTTATTTTTTCTTCTCCATTGAGGACAATATCGATTAAGTTGGAGGGAGAAAAATAAAAATTTTAAAATTTTAAGTCCTTAAAAAAGTTAGTATTTAGTATTTAGACACCTGATTATACTTAAGAATCGAATTAAACTAAGCATTTTTAAAAAAAAATTGATACATAGATTAGAGAATCTGTGAGATATTAAGGAATCAAGTATTAAGAAAATTCAATAAAGAGTTAAGTCTAGAACATAAAAAGTTTTTCCTTGAAATATTTCTAATTATTTCTACTAGCATCAAAGAAAAGTCTACTTTTTATAGGCTTGTGTAGGGTAACTATACATTTGTTCATATAACAAATTTATTTTAACAAAATAGTTTCCAAGTACTTCTCACTAAGTAATCGGGCCTCTTTTCCTAAGCAAGCATTGAGTTTCGTATCAAAAGATGGAAAGGGCAAAGAAGCTCGTTGTAAAGCTAGTCTTAACTCGTAGCCTATTTGATTCGAGCTAGTAAGCCCGAGGGGTATTCTATACCTAGTGCCCTAAAGCCAACTGGTTTGGAAGTCATTGGCTCAAGACTCGCTACATGGATCAAATAGAAAGCTTAAAGGATTAAGACACTCAATGTGGTACAATGTTAAAAAAAAAAAAAAAAAAAAAATATTGGTTTTCCACCGAGTAACCAGGTTTCGTTGCCTAAGTAAGCAATGATATTCGCATCAAAATGTGGATAATGTAAAAATAAAAATCAATAAAGGAATGATGAAAGTAGCAATACACTTGCCTATATGAAAGTTTAGACAAATCAGAGATAAAGGTGGGATAATTTAAAAAAAATTCTAAAAAATTTAATATTCTTTACTTAATTTTTTTATTGATAAGTGTTAATACCCCAATGATATGTCTCATTTAAGCTCTACTGAATATCAGTGGCCATTTTTAAATCTGCTTAGGTAAAATTCAAAACTCTAAAGTTAAAAGATATTTAAAACTAAATTCTTTCTTTGCTCGAGGACGAGCAAAGCTTAAGTTGGAGGGTGTGATAAGCATCATAAATTTACTAATAAAAGTATTAATTTATCAATTAATTTATATTAATTTTTAAGAATTATTAATCAATTTATATATAATTTTTGAGAAATTCATATTTTTATTAATTAAAAAATTAATTAAAAAATAATAAAAATTAGAAAATAAAATTTTATAATCAATGAAAAGAGCTCATATTTTTTATCATAACAAAATAAGTTTGGAGCAAAACGGAGCTAAAACAGAAAAGATATGAATTTCTAAAGAAATAAAATAAAAAAAATAATATGAAAAAAAAATAACATACGGCTCAAACAGCTCGAGCCGCCATGCCGCAGCAGCCGGCGCATCCAAACACACTGAGCCAAGCCAACCAAGCCGGCGCACCAAGCCATCCACGCTAGCCGACCCAAGCTCAGAAGCCATCAGCCGGTCTACAGCATAGTGTAGACCGCCAGCTCAGCAGACACCAGCGAATCAGAGCTTGCCACGTAGTAGACCTAGACCACTAAAGGGTTTATAGGAAATTCATCACAGTTCATAGGGCATTTTGATCTTTTCATCTATCAATAAAAGGCACTGATTGGTTGCGTTGCACGATGTAGCCAGTCCATGCGGTCCATGGAAACAGTAAACGCGCAATCGTGTGGTGGTGGTTGTTTGCAGTCAAGATCGGATGGTCAGCATTTTTTTTGGTTACTGATTTCACTCGGATCATCGTCGGATGGCAGCGCTTGATTCCAACTTCGATCCGATGGTTCAGAATGCTCCTGGCAGTGATCAGGATTCTCGAAGCATGATTTGCAGCCAGATTTCCTCCATCAAGCACAATCCGATGGTCAAAAATTGATCCAACCCGATCTGGGCTAATATGCATCCAATTTTGATAATTTTTGGACCGTTGGATTTTTATTGAATGGCCAGATTTCACCAGGCTCACTAGAGTCATATCAGAGATATTTTAATTCAAATTTTATTTAGATTTTGATGATTACAAAGGCCATTAGTCCCACATTGCCTTTAGAAATAAATATCCAGCCCTCCTAGCTCTATAAAAAGGACCTTAGGCCTTCAGAAATCAACATCTCTGATCAAGGTGAAGCTTTGGTATAGGGTGAAGCCAGGCTATGGGTTAATGGCTGCTTCAAAGCAATTGGTGCCGAGAAGAAGAACAGGGCTTCTACACCAGCTTTCCACCAATACCGATCCAAAATCAGAGATCAGCTTATTTTTTTTTTTTTTTTTTATATATTTAAATTATAAACTTTTAATGCAATATTTATTTTTATGCTCTTTAATTTGATGCTTTTTATTTTTATTATAATTTAATTTCTGCACTTTAAATTATTGCTTTGCAAGTAGATGCTAAGATCTAACTAATAGATCTTAGTACCAAGTTTAAATTCCTACATCTTTTAATTTTTGCTTTTTATTTTCTGACTTCACTTTTGATCCCAAAACTCTTCTCTTTTCTTTTTCTTTTCAAAAATCAAAGATTTCAAATCTAAAAATACTACGTTTCTTATGGATTTGATCTGACTCACTACCATCTATGTATTTTTAATTATTTTAAGAAGTTGGATTAAACTGATAAATACGGTGTCTTAACAACAACATTGCGTTCCTATCACCAGGTATGTGAGATCGGTGGAGGGGTCTGCCAAAGTTTGCCTTAGACACCATCGAAAATGGTTAGGTAAGTAGACTACCAATTAAAAATCATCGATCGTATGTGCCAAACTTATCTTAAACACCAACTCATTTAATTAGTCTTGATTAGATCAACCTAACGGTTCGAGCTAGACCTCTTAGCCAAGAATCAAGTCCATTTGGTTCTTGTTAAAAACATGGACTTGACCAACTACAACTACTATAATTGATCTAGAGAATCCTTGACCTAATCTAAGATAATAATTGATTAGATTTAGTCAATTTTTTAATTAAGTTCATTCTTTAATCTAACCTTAGGTCTTACCCAATTAATGGATCTAATCCCCACTAACCCATTAACCCAATGTGTTATGATTCGTATCATAGGATCTTCAATTTACAATCATAGAATCTAATCAAACAACTTTCTAATTCTTAATTAAGTTTTGGACTGAGAATTGGGGTTTGGCTTTTCAAAAATAATTTTTATATTTGTAAAATATTTTTATAATATAATTGTATCAACCAAGTTGCATGTTTGATTCATAATCAATATGCAAGTAAAATAAACATAAAACTACTTTAGATCTAATCTAAACAGATTCATGTAATTGAAATAGTTTCAATAATAATCAATCATAAATCTTTCTAGATCAAATCTAATATATTTATGATGATTAAAATTAGATTAAAATATTTTAGTTAGATCATAAAATTTTTTAAATCTAATCTAAAATTTTATGATCAATATTTTAGATCAGCACATACTAGGACAACCTATCCACTATAAGGGGTAAACCTTACAGCAGAATAATCTTATGGTAGTCCATGCAATCTAAAATATTTTATTTTTAGATTTAAAATTATTTTAAATCTATTAAATTATAAATAAAATTAGATCAAATCTAATAAATTTATGATTAGAGTCAGATCATCATGAACTTGGACAATCTTTTCACTGTTACAGCAAGACAACCTTATGGCAGTTTGTGAGATCTAAATTTTTCTAATTTTAGATTTAATAATTAAATTATAAATTAGATCTAATCTAAAAAATAATCTAAACATGTATAAAAGTTATGTAATAAGAATCTAGGCTCTGATACCAATTGAAGGAACCTGATCTAGGGTTTCAGAGTTAGATCTTGAAACTTTTTCAAGATCAGACAGCGAAAGACTAAAATTAATTAAAATTAATTTTAAATATTTAAAAATATTTTAAATCTAAAATTTTATTATATTATTATTTCATGGTATTTAAATTAAAAATTAAAATTAAATAAGAAAGAAAAGGATTGATCAAATCAACCTAGATCTATACTACATCAAATGCAGGTAAGAAGTTAATAGATCAGATCAATTACCTGAGCAAGTTAGATATTCTAACTTGCTGATCTAGACATAAGGATGAAGTCATAAGCCGCACATGCGTCTGACCTCTAAGAGTCATCCACACGAGCTCAGGAACTGATCAGAAATCCTGATGTAGGAAATCAGCACAGTATGCTAGCACTGTGCTGATCTCTCTTTGACGATTGATCCGATGCTTTCTTCTTTGAAACATGGATACTCTAAAATATCAGAAGGAAAAGAAGAAGATTTTTGATGTCAAGGCACCTCTCAAAAGCTCACAAAAGGAGAGGAAGAGATTTAGAATAAAAACCCAAGAAGAAGACCCTCTTCTTCTTCTTTGTTCTTTTTCTAGACATCCTAATTTATGTTTTTAATATCTCCATGACCTAGATTAATTTTTCTCTAATTTTTGTACACCAAAGATACCTCTCAAATGTCTATAATTTATAAAAGAATTATTAATTTTTTTTAAATAAAAAGATATATAGAGTCCAAGTTTGGTCAAAAACCTAGATAGGAAAGTCACCAAATGGCAAGTTGTAGGGGCACCCAACTCTTGGGTGCCCCCACCTTACTTTTCTTCCATGGACCAGCAAGGGAGGGCACAAAAAATGACAAAGAATGCCTAAAGAGAGAGAAAATAGGGAGGTGGTAGCATGAAAAGATAGAAGTCTTTTGGTTGATTAGGATTTTATCTCATAGAATCCTAAAGCAAAACCAACCTCTCCTTTTGACTTAGTCATCAAATAAATTTCCATATGAGAAAAAAGAATGGAGTAGGGAGGCGTGAGAAGCCTTTGGGCATGAAGAATTTTATATAAAAATACAAAGAGAATGGGGTGGGGCATGAGGATTAGGTGGTGCAAGGAATTGGGAGTCCTAGTCACGCTAGGACTCCTATTTTGACCTGGTCAAATAAGATCTTTTAGCCAAATAAAAATAAGAATAATCCAACCCAATTAAATAAGATCCTAACCCATTTAAAAAATTAATTAAATTAGGTTAAATTAAATTTAGTTTTGATTTAATTTTTTAATCAAATTAGAAAATTATGTTGATCCGAGTCCTAGTTAGACTAGGACTAGTTCTTCCTTGCACTTGACTTATCCAATAAACTAAGTGGATTTGATTTAATCAAGCTCAGATAAAATATAACTAAATTATATTTAATTAGACTTAATCTTAGTCTACTTGCTTAATCAAATTAAGTCAATTAGCAATCAAATTGCTAATCAATCCTCCTACAATACTTGCACTAGGTCAAACATCAATCTTATTGATCGTTTAATCCTAAAACAATTCTAAATCACTGATCAACCATCTGATCAAAATATGAACTCTAATATGTGTGACCTCATAGGTCTGAACCTAAGCCGATAGTGTAGGAATAAATTTCTGTACCAAGTGAAGTGAGCATCTAGCAATTATATCCAATGGTCGGATAGGTCGAAGGTGTAGAACACCATCCTTAGAACCCATGCAGATATAGTTTACATATAATTCATCCCCTTGACCAAAATACTCATAGGATACATCAGAGTTCAACTAGCAACTATAATCCGGTTGTCCACATTGTATTTCAAAATATCAAATCCATTTAATGGATTATCCTGTCTTAGGTTTTGCTATATTGAAATACAATGATATATTCTTCTCCAACTCTTGAAGTGGTCAATTCGGTCTTGATCACACTCTGACTTTATAAGTACTTGACTATGCTTAGAAGTCTTTCATTACTGAATTAGAAATTCAGTTAGTCCAGTACCAAAGCACAGTGAGTTGCTTGCAATTCACAGAGGTGATCTCAGGTCTAAGGGATACTTGTACCTATATCCCATCAGAGACATTCTCAATAGTAGAATGCTCTGAAGTTGGTCATGTTTAATGAGGATGCACACATACATCTCACCTGTATGCCATACTAGTGTCTCCACACTCTTTGGTTAAGAGGACAACCAACCTATAAGGCATATAGCGACCTATGCTCGATAGACGCTGTCGTCCCAATTAACAGCCTATCATTTGATCATGAATAAATTTAAGGACTAATCGATAAATCCTTTCTTTATCGAAACTAAATAGTCCTAAGGACTTCATCACAATAATGGAGTTCATTAGAAGATGTAAATTTATGATGAAAAAGATGCTAAAATTTTTTTATTAATTAATAAATCAATTATAATATCTCAACCATCAACAAGCTGATAATTGGCTTTGGAACACAATATCCAACACAAAACTCCCTGAGGTGAGGGGTCAATGTCAACTGGAGATGGTGGGTCATGACCCTGATTAGGGGGAGGATTCTAGATAACATATGGCACAGCACCAATTTGAAGAAAGGTATGGTCAAAAATGAATTTGCTTTCATTTAACTAGAAATTTTTAGGTACAAAGCAAGACAAAAAAGAAAAATGAAAAGGTACAACTATTTGAGGTCCTCGACCTCGAAGGGTGTAGCGGTAGAAGAAGGATCGGCCTCGGTACTGGATGATCCCACTTCTTTGCCGGTCTCCTCTTCTAGGAAGTCAAGATCGAGCTTGGGAAACCTTCGAGCTATCTTACCTTCGTAGAGCTCGAAACCCTTGATGAATGCCTTCTGAATGAAGGTGATGTTTAGATCCTTCATTTTGGATGAGGTCTTGAACTCCTCCATGGCTTGGGCTGCTACCTCTGAAATGGACTTCAACATTTAGGCCTCTAGCTTGATGACCTTGAGCCTGGCCTCCTTCTCTTTCTCCTCCAGAGCCAGCATGATCTTGAGTTTGATCGAGACGAACTTCTCTTTTCAAAGCATACTGTGGAGGCTCTCATTTTCTGTTGTAAAGTGTTTAGCCTCGACAACCCTTCCCTACAGACGACTGATCTCGGCTTGAAGATCCTTCTGGACCTTCAGCACCTCTTCCTCCTGGCGATTTGCTCACTTAAGATGGGCAAGTATTTGGTGGCCTGACTGCCATGGACAAGTCATAGTAAGATAAAGAAAAGAAGAGAGAAAAATGAAAAAGAAATATGGCAAACAAATTACCTTGAGAAAAATCCCAAGAAGGTCCCAGACGAACTACATTCGATCAAGGTCAGCCAGGTGGTCCACCACTTCAGGCAAGATGAATTTGTTAGTCAAAGCCCGGATGAACCTTACGGGCTACCTTCACAACTACCAACATTTTCTTCTTCTTCTTCTCCTTGTCGATCAAAGGTTCTAGTGTGCGATCCTTGGGGGAAAGATTCTCGGGTTCAAGCAGAAGGGATTCCTCTTCAACGGCATCAGTGCAGGCACTCGGGATGACCTCGGCTTGTGGGCGAACCTTGAGGGCAATATCAGCGGCGGTAGGAGCTGCAGGGTCGGAGACGTGGACCCTCGCCCATTTCAAGCCTATGCCTGGGGCCTTCCCCTTTCTTTTCTTCTGATCATAAAGGCTCTTGGCAAGCCTCTCTATAGCATCAGTATCCATTTCTACGACAAATAAACAAGTGTGTCAATTAAGGTACATATGAAACTTCATAAGAATTTATATACATCTATATATACATATATGCAATTAATACTGGTGGGGTCAAGGTGACTCAAGCCAAAATTGAACAAGGTTTGCTCTCTCAAAAGGTTGGGGAGGGGAGGAGCTCGGTACGCCTTGAGCTTGTTAGACGATCCGAGGTCGGCTCTATCTAAACTATGGACTCCATGGACTAATTTCCTAAGAAAATCCCAAGGAGGAAGGCCAAGCATCAAGGTCAAGTATCAGACATAAAAGTACTTCTTATTTCAGTTATGAATAGAAGAAGGGGCACCTTTCACTAACCCCTTCTTACCGAACTGGGGGGAGAAGTACTACCAATCCTTTGTGGAATCATGATATTTGAAGGTGTAAAAATTTTGAAAGAGTGAAAGTGTTGGCTAAACTTCGGCTAGATGACAGAAAGAAAGAAAGCCAATGATGAACTGAAAGGAGTTTGGTGCGATGGAAGCTAAGAAAATATTCAAGAAGTGAAAAAGCACGACAACAAAATGTGGAAGTGGAAGTCGAAGCTCGACATGCAAGGCTTTCAGATATAGACAAAACCAACTAGCTGGAGGTGAACTAGTGTGGTCATCTATCCCGGGATTCTCAAGATCGTACTTCGGTGGGATGCCATACTGTATCCTAATTAGGGAGAAATCATTCAGAGTAAGGATAGAAGGGATGGTGTCCATAATGAAAGGTTGATGGGACATGTTCCTAGGCTCAACCTTGGTTAGGAGGGTAGGGTCTAGGAAGGCCGGTCTGGATGAGCTCCAAGAATCGGTAGATTGGAAAGTTTTAGAAGACATCCTGATTGAAGTAGACCCCCCAAAAAATCTCCAAAAAGCAGGGAAAAATGAAATGCAAAAACTTGTATGAAAAAACTGAAAGAACAAGAAGTAAAAAAGGCAAGAGTAATTGAAAATAGGTGTTGAGAGGCTGACCTAAGTTGATTGAGAATGACAAAGAGACGATGGGTGTGATGAGAATCAGATAGAGGAACACTTGAAACCAGGGAAGACAAAGGAAGGAATTAAAAATCTTGGATGGAAGAAGAGTAAGTCCGGAAGGAAGAAGAAGACTCAGGCAAGAATGAATTTCGGAGGTGGGAGAAGGCCTTAAATAGCCAAGGGGAGCCCGAGATGGTTACGATGGAAGATCTTGTTTGGCCACACCATGAGTGCCACGTGTCCCACTCATCATGGCAGAGTAGTGGCTATGGGCGAATCCTTAATTGCACCATGCCTGGGGTAGTATTGTGGTGGGAAAGTTGAAGGATTGTCTTCTCAAAGTCACTTCGAATTTAAAGTGCTTTAATGCCAGCATGGTAAATGCCAAAATATCTCGTCCTGACAAGTACGAGAAGCTAAAAAGAACTTCGACAGCTGCATCTATACTCCCTTCGAATTTCGAACTTGAAAGTAGGGGGATTATTGTTAGGGGTAAATCCGATCTTATCGAAGTTCGGCCAGATATCTGATCGCTGAATGATCCAATTCGGTAGCGACAACCAAGATTGAGCCTTGATCGAATTTGCAAGATCCCTCCGGACTTCGTCCAGATGAGCTAGAATAGTAGAAGTGGCCGAGCTCCTCTACCTCAGGCAGTCAGTCCTCTTTTGGTAGAACTTCCTTCAAATGAACTTTCATGCTTTGTTGAGAGTTTCGAACTTCTCCTTCAGCCAGACATCTCCACCAGTCGAACTTTTTTCGGACTTCTCCTTCAGTCAGACTACCACACCAGTCGAACTTCTTTCGGACTTCTCCACCAGTTGAATTTCTTCAGACTGACTTCTCCATCAATCAAACTTCTTTCGGACTTCTCCACCAGTTGAACTGCTTCTGAACTTCTTCAACCAGACTAAGACACCAATCGAACTCCTTCTAGACTTCTCCTTCAGTCAGACTACCACACTAGTCAAACTCCTTTTAGACTTCTCCACCAATCGAATTCCTTCAAATGGACTTCTCCACCAGCCAAACTCTTTCCAAACTTCTCCTTCAGCAAGTCTTCTCTGCCAGTCAAACTCCTTTCAGACTTCTTCTTCAGTCAGACTACCACACCAATCAAATTCCTTTAGATGGACTTCTCCACTAGTCAAATTCCTTTTAGACTGCTCCACCGATCGAACTCCTTTCGGACTACTCCTTCAGCTAGACTACCATACCAATCGAACTCCTTTTGGACTTCTCCTTCAGCCAAACTACTGCACCAGTCAAACTCCTTCCGAACTTCTCCACCAGTCGAATTCCTTTAGATAGATTTCTCTACCAATCGAACTCCTTCCAGACTTTTCTTTTAGCTAGACTTCTCCACCAGTCGAACTTCTTTTGATCTTCTTCATCAGTCAAACTCCTTCCAGACTTCTTCTTAAGCCAAACTTCTCCACCAGTCA
This sequence comes from Cocos nucifera, assembly GCA_006176705.1. NCBI lineage: Eukaryota > Viridiplantae > Streptophyta > Magnoliopsida > Arecales > Arecaceae > Cocos > Cocos nucifera. The sequence goes on along the minus strand of QRFJ01000174.1, from coordinate 262,728 downwards.
AACTCCTTCCGAATATTTTCTTCCATCGAACTCCTTTTGAACTTCTTTTGACTGCCCAGAATGATCTCAGCACCAATTCTCAATATGATGAATAACGACCCATGCACAGCTGATCTCGAGAACCTCTGAGCTATTAGATATGTGTGTCCTAGAAGCCAGATTAGTTTACACTTATAATATACTTCTAAGGGCAAAATTATAATTTTAACTATAAATAATAAAATGAATTATTTTCTATCATAATGTGTATTTGAAAGTATCTATGATACATTCCTTGAGTTAATGGTAATGATAGTTTATATTTTCAATAGTTGAAAATTTAAGATATGAATTTTTATTATTAACTCATAAAATGCTTTCGATCATAGGATCATCATTAGGATGGTGATTGATCTAAAAGGTTGGTGTACGATTGCTTCTTTAGAATAAATGAGTCTTGAGACTATGGTATAGAGACACCACAGTGAGAGTACAGATATTCATTAGACAATGAGGACACTGAGGGTGACTACCTCGAGCAGTCATGAGGAAGTCTATCTTCTCATCGATGATTGGCTCGAAGCTGCAGTGGTGTCTCTGGTTCTTTGATTTAAGGTGCATCGGTAGTTCACCTTGAGGGTCTTATAGTTTAACTATACCATAACTCAGTATCCTAGCCATTCGAAATCCTGAGGCGTATGTTGGCTATAGCATGTTCATTGTAGAAATTGGATTACACCAATAGGAGATTTATCAACCTCGGTAGAAGAGGAGCAGCCCTATGATGATCATGAGAATCAAGTCCATAAAGTCCATGGCTATGGCAGAGTGAAATAATAGAAAGAGTTTCTATTAGAATTTTCACATTGGACTTAAATCGACTGATTAATTCATATGACGAATATTAGGGTTTGATGAGATCACCTTAACCCTAATCCGATCGGGGCTCAAGATAGATAAACTTAATCACACAGAAAACTACATCGAGAGGTTCACTTTCAATTCTGATGGGTTGCCACCATATGCTGCTAGGTGTCACTGGTGGATTTTGGGAGCAATTAGAATGATTTGGATGATCGATCATACTAGTTGTCGGAATCAAAAAAATTCTGATCCATCAAAAGGTGTTTCGATGATGTCGATGATAGAGATCACGACATATCCCATTACCATATAGAACTGAACCTAACTAGATCACACAAATAGGAATTTGAATCTAGATATCTACTAGATATGTGTGCCCTAGAAGCCAGAATTGGCTGACACTTATAATACACTTCTAGGGGTAAAATTATAATTTAATTATAAATAATAAAATAGATTATTTTCTATCATAAATATGTATTTAGTGTCGATGATACATCCCTTAAGTTAATGATAATAATAATTCTTATTTTTAAGAGTTAAAAATTTAAGATAAGAATTTTCATTACTAACTCATAAAATGCTCCCGACCGTAGGATCATCATAAGGATTGTGATTGATCCGAAAGATGGTGTACAATCACTTCTTTTTAGTAGATAATTCTTGAATCTATGGTATGGAGATACTAGAGCGAGAGTACAGATACTCGTTAGAGAATGAGGGCACCGAGCTTGACCAACTCGAGCAGTCATAAGGAAGTCTATCTTCTCGTCGATGACTGACTTGAAGCTGCAATAGTGTGTCTGATTCTTTGACCTGAGATGGATCGGCAGTTCACCTTGAGGGTGTTATAGTTTGACTACACCATGACTCAATCTCTTAGACATTTGGAATCCTGAGGTGTATGTCGGCTATAGCATGTTCATTATAGGAATTGGATTACACCAAGAGGAAATCTATCTACCTCGGTGGATGAGGAGCAGCTCTATGATGATCATGAGAATCAAGTCTATAAGCCCATGGCTATGGCAGAGTGAAATAATAGAAAGAGTTTCTATTAATATTTTCACATCGAACTTGAATCGAATGATTAAATCATATGATAGAAATTAGGGTTTGACGAGTCCACCTTAACCCTAATCTGATCGGGGCTCAAAATAGAAGAACTTAATCACACAGGTAGCTGCACCAAGAGGTTCATTTTTAGTTTTGATGGATTGCCACCATATACTGCTAGGTGTCACTGGTGGATTTTGGGAGTAATTAGAATGATTTAGATGATCAATCATTCTAGTTGTCTGAATCAGAAGAGTTTTGATCCATCGAAAGGAGTTTCGATGATATCGATGATAGAGATCATGACATATCTCATTACCATATAGAACCGAACCTAACTAGGTCATACAAATAAGTGTTTGGATTTGGATATCATCAATTGGACTAACTCAGTTTAATTGATTTGAATTAGATTCAATTAGGTTTAAGGAAATCGTGCTAGCACATGATTGAACCTAACATTCTTCTTTTATTATCATTAAAAGTTATCTCGACTGAGCCAAATGAGCTTGTGCTCACTCAGGTACCTTTACCTGATCTGATTGAAGCTTGTCGAGATCAAAAAAGGATTGTCTTAATTTATGAGATAAATTTTAGACAACACCTACCATTTTCCATCACCTACTATTTCTTATCCTTTGACTTTGGTCAAACGTTGATCTTTGACCCTTGGACATCTACCTATGTGTCGTGCACTTATTGCAGAGTAGATAGGGGCTTGTCTCCTTACTAAATATTGGAAAGGAGGGGGTGCACGCCTCCATGGATAGGGACGACTGGAGTCCCATACGGATGGGACTCCAGGTTGCTTCTTGGATTCTACTTAGGTGACCCCTAGCTATAGACATTGACCAATCTTAGGTGCCATCTAAGGATGAGTTAGTGGGGCTCTTATCTGATTAGATCAGGTGATGTCATCCCACCAATCAGATTTAGATCTGATTGCACGAAGCAACATGATTGTCCAGGATGATGTGGCACTGCATGGCACAGCAGGGTCTATATAAACCCAATTTGCGCCCAACTTTGATAGAGTTCTCTCTTAGCCCATGTCCCAAGCCTGCCCCTCTTCCTCCTCCACACCATCTTCTAATCCTCTCTCTCCTCTCCATTCTCAAGAGAAGTTGGGCTTCAGTTTGGTGCGATCCAGGCAAGAAAAAGCTGACGAGAAAGGAAGAGGGCAGCATTGTTGCAAGAGATGACCACAGATCTTCAGAAGGAGTTTTGAAGAACCTCTAAATTAGATCCAGATCTAATTTTTGGAGAAGTGCTAAAGAAGGAGAGGATCTCCAAATCCAGTTTGAGTGGATACTGATAGAGGCTAGGCATTTGGGTGGCTAGATCCATAACCTCAGGCAATCAGCAAGATCATCAAAGGATAATCTAATTACCCACATCAAGGTATAATTAAATTAGATTTAATTTATTTTTATTTTTATTTATTAGATCTATAAAATTAGATCATAAATATCTTAGATCTAATCTAGATACATGAGAGAAATTTTTGAAATATCTTTCTTGATCCGATCAGATCTGAACGAACCTAATCCAGAAAATTAGGATTTCCCCTTCAACTGGTATCAGAGCCAAGTTCTATAAATTATTTAGATATAATTTTTAATTTATTTTGATCTAATAATTGATGATTTTAGATGTCACATGAGATGTAATTAGATCTAAAATTAGAAAAAATTAAAATTAAATAATATAGATCTAAGTTTTATAATATGCATGACTAGTTGTAAAATAGAATAGTTCTATATGTAGTCTTGCATAATCATGATTTATTTTGATTAAATTATAATTTTAGATCTATTTATTATCTATTTTTTGATGATTATAAATATTATAATAATATCTAAAAAATAAAAAATAAAATTATTTAATTTCTAGATCATATGAGATATGATGAATGCATGTTTAGACTAGTTGTAGAATAGTTCTACATAATTGTCTAGATTAGAATTTATTTTGATGTGATCAATTTAAATCTAATTTTTTAGATAATTATGAGATAATTTAGATCTGAAAAATATGCATGATATGATACATGAGATGTATGTAAAACATGTATTAAGTTAGATCAATTTTATATATGAGATATATGTTGTAGATCTAACTAGTTTTATAGATTTACGTTTCTGATTAAGGCATTCCCCTTGGCCCTCTAGTCATAAGAATAAAGTAGGGTTTAAATGCCCTCTCCTTTCATTCGATGGGATGTTCTTATGATGTGTAGGGGTGTTGTGCGTTCGTCCTTAATCAAAAATCAAAAACTTACTTTTTGCAAAATCCTACATCCTGAAATCCTAGAATTTTATTTACATGTTTTGTTTGTGAACCCTAAACTTAATTAAGAATTAAGATTATAAAATATATATTAGATCTAAAATTAAGAATTTTAAATCTAAGACATATTCATAAAATTGGGTTCGGACTTGGGTAGCTTAATTAGGTCTAAGCTGTTGATCAAACCAAATCAAGAGTTGGTTAGATGGGATCAATAGTGCTTAAATGACCAGCCTAATAAGATTAAGTCTGGGTCAAGATTGAGTCACGTGAGTGATCGATCAAGCCAAGACCTAATTAGGCACAGTGGTTAGAGTTTGGATTGTAGGCTAATCCGGTTGGTTCTAGCTCAACAATTTGATGTCTAAGATAAGTTTGGCAGATATGACTGATTGATTTTTAATTTGGAGCTACTTGACTCGAATGCGTTCTTGTCGAGTTAATGGCATATCCCTTCCACCGATCTCATTTACCTAGCCATGTTTGTTGGCTCAATTCTGATCTGAGGTGGTCAATAATCCAAGCTAACCCATGCCACTAGGTTAGTCATAATGGTTATGACTATGTCAAGTCTAGTTTAATGAGACCTAAATCAAATCTCCTTAAGAAAAGATTAAGTCTAAGGTCTTCCACCATTATCGATATGCGGGCTCTTTTTGGGGTTGATTGTTTTTGGCTAGTTACAGTGGTTCAGTTGCACCTAGAAGACGCAACCATATCTATTAGGCATTAGATGCTACAGGTTGGAGGATGAATTAGGCTCATTATTTTAGATATGATGAGAGACTCAATTAGGAATCCAATCTATGCAAATGATGGATCTGACTTAACTAAGGAGTGGATCAATATTTTGGACATGGTGAGATTCATGAATTAGAGACTAAGTTTGGATGCACCATAATTAGAGAATCATTGAACAAGAGTTGTTCACTCATTAGCTAATCTATCATCAATAACTATTAAGTGAGGTGATGAGTCAGTTGGTGGGACCGCACAATCCACTAGAAATCATTAATCATGAAAATTTTTGCATCTCTATAGAGGGAGTGTAGGGATCTGAGAAAATAGTGAAAGCTAATTTATTTAAAAATTAAAATTCTAAATAAATTGATTAAGTCTTAATTATAATATCTAACTAGAAACTTTGACTCTCTATAGAAAAATGTCTGCATCGAATCCACTAGCACGAATCCTGGACACCCATAGACTGATCGGACCAAATTATAAGGATTGGCTTTGGAACTTCAAAATTATTTTAGGTTCCAAAATGTTAATTGATGTATTGGACCAGGATCCTCCCACCTTACCAGCTCATCCATCCATTGAACAGAGAGCGTCTCTGGATAAGTGGATGGATGAAGATAACAATGCCAGATATTACATGTCGGACTCGATGTCTGATGAACTTCAGTGCCAACAGAAGATATCAGGATTGCTCTTCAAATGTTGGCTCACCTACAAGAGTTGTTTCATGAACATAGTCGCGTAGCCAAGTATCAAGTCACTAAATGACTATTCAAGGCTAAGATGCGTGATGGGCAGTCAGTCCAAGATCATTATTTGATGATGATCAAGAATTTGGAAGAGATTGAGAAGCTTGGAGTGAAGTTAGACTTGGATTTGCAGAATGACATAATTCTGCAATCTTTGATTGATGCATATGGATAGTTCATCATGAACTATCAGATGCATAAACTTCAAAATTCCCTAGTTGAACTTATGAATATGTTGGTTACCGCTGAGCTTTCTATGAAAGGTTGTAAAGGCTCAGTGCTTGCTATGGAATGGACTTCTTCCAAGAGAAAGTCTTTTGGAAAGAAGAAGAAGTCTATGAAAAAGTAGGTGGAAGGAGGAAAGAAGAAAAAGATTGGTAACAAAGAAAAGAATTTTTATTGCAATAATGATGCCCACTAGAAGCAGAACTGCCCTACTTACCTGGCCACCTTGAAGAATAAGGAGGTAGGTCCTTCTGGAGGTATGCTCGTTATTCAGTCTAACTTTATGGTTTCTTCTACATCCAATTGGGTGCTTGACTCTGGTTCTAGTGCTCATTTGTGCACTTCCATGCAGGGTCTTGAGGATAGCAGGAGGCTGAGGAATGGTGAGATGATCCTGCACGTCAGAAATGGAGCAAGAGTTGCTACCGTGGCCATGGGAACATACCCTCTTCGACTACCATCTGGTTTAGACTTAGTTTTAAAAGACTATTATTATGTGCCTGCAGCAAGCAGGAATTTGATTACTGTTTCTTGCCTTGCATTAGAAGGCTGTGTAATTAGTTTTCTTAAGGACCATTGTAACATTCTTTATGAAAGAAATAAAATTGCAAATGGTTTCCTTATTAACGGTCTTTATCAGTTACATATTGATGTATCTATTTTTAATATCGAGCAAAATATGAATGCCATGAAACGACCTAGGGATAGTCCAAATGATAGGTATCTATGGCACCTAAGATTAGGTCATATAGCAGAAGATAGGGTTAACAAATTGGAAGAAAAATGGGCTATTGAGTCCATTGACTTTTGAGTCATATCCAATTTGTGAATCTTGTCTTCATGGCAAAATGACTAAACTCCCTTTTGTAGGACATGGGGAAAAGGGCCACAGATCTTCCTTGCCCTAGTACATACTGATGTGTGCGGCCCATTTGATGTGCCGGCTAGAGGCAACTTTTGTCTACTTCATTACCTTTATCCGATGATTTATCTAGGTATGGGTATGTGTATCTTATGAGACACAAGTCTGAAGCTTTTGAAAAGTTCAAAGAATTCAGACATGAAGTAGAAAAACAAACTTAGAAAACCCATTAAGGTTCTTCGATCAGATCGAGGAGGTGAATACCTTAGTCAGAGAATTCCTAGACTATCTCAAGAAAAATGGCATAGTCTCTCAATGGACTCCACCAGAAATACCTCAACTCAATGGGGTTTCAGAATGGAGAAATCGGACTCTATTGGATATGGTTCGATCCATGATGAGCTTCACAGACCTTCCTGATTTTCTTTGGGGATACTTCATTTGTTAACTTCAATTATACTTACTGAATAGGGTTCCTTCTAAAATCCGTTCCTACCACACCGTATGAGATATGGCATGGTAAGAAACCAAGTCTGAGTCATCTCAGAATTTGGGGTTGTCCGGCTCATGTCAAAAGACAACAAGCGGACAAGTTAGAGTTTAGGTCCTTTAGAGCTCGATTCATAGGATATCCTAAAGAGTCATTAGGATACTATTTCTACATTCCAGAAGATCCACAATGTGATTGTGAGTCGACATGCCATCTTTCTTGAAAAATAGTTTATTCAAGATAGCGGCATTGGAAAGCAGATTAAGCTTGATGAGAAAGTCTCACAAGAGCAACGAGCTAAGGACCAAATGGAACCAAATCAGGTTGAGCCAATCCAAACACTACCTCCTCCACCTCATAGATCGGAAAGAGTTTTCCATCCCCCTGAAAGATACTTAGGTACTTATTTCAGAGGAAATAGAGAAAATGTTCCTCGTAGGTAATGGTGCTTCATGGTGATGATCCCAAAACCTACAACGAAGGCGATATCAGATATCGACTCCGAGAAATGGCTTAGAGGCAATGAAGTCAGAAATTGACTCGATGCACTCAAACCAAGTCTGGACCTTGGTAGATCCACCAGAAGGTATAGTACCTATTGGGTGTAAATGGATCTTCAAGAGAAAGATTGGTGCAGATGGGAAATGTGGAGACATTCAAGGCTAGACTTAGTGGCAAAAGGTTATAGTCAACGCGAAGGCATTGACTATCAGGATACCTTTTCCCCAGTAGCTATGCTAAAATCCATCCGCACATTGCTTGCTGTTGCAGCCTATTTCGATTATGAAATATGGCAAATGGACGTGAAAACGGCATTCTTAAATGGATATCTTGAGGAAGATATCTATATGGAACAGCCGCTAGGTTTCACATCCAGTGATACTGATCACAAGGTTTGCAAGCTGCAAAGGTCCATATATGGACTTAAGCAAGCATCTCGGAGCTGGAACACTCATTTCAATGATGTGATCAAAAAGTTTGGTTTCATCAAAAATGAAGAGGAACCATGTGTCTTTCAAAAGGGTCAGTGGGAGCGCTGTTGTCTTCCTCGTATTGTACGTGGATGACATCCTCCTTATTGGGAATGATATTCCCATGTTGACCATCAGTCAAAATGTGGTTGTCCAAGGAATTCTCCATGAAAGACCTAGGTGAAGCATCCTTTATTCTAGGAATTAAGGTCTATAGAGGATAGACCGAATAGGATGCTAGGACTTTCACAGAAGATGTACATAGAGGAAGTACTAAAGAGGTTTAGTATGGAAAACTCTAAGAGGGGATTAATACCCTTCAGACATGGTATTCATCTTTCCAAGAAGATGTGCCCTAGCACACCTGAGGAAATAGAACGCATGAGCAAGATCCCTTATGCTTCTGCAATAGGGAGCCTCATGTATGCCATGCTATGTACACGACCTGATATAGCCCATGCTGTGAGTGTCACAAGCAGATATCAGTCAAATCCAGGTGAAGAACACTGGACTTCTGTGAAATGTATCCTTAAGTACTTGAGAAGAACTAAGGATATGATGTTGGTCTTTGGTAATGGAGAACTCCAAGTCCAGGGATACACAGACTCGGATTTCATGTCCGATATAGATGATCGAAAGTCGACATCTGGAAGTCTGTTTGTGTGCAATGGTGGAGCTGTCAGCTGGAAGAGTTCCAAGCAAACTGATAGCAGATTCCACCATGGAAGCAGAATATATAGCTGCATCAGAGGCTGCAAGGAAGCATTCTGGTATAAGAAGTTTGCTGCAGAAATTGGAGTAATGCCATCAGATGCCATTCCTCTATACTGCGACAACAATGGCGCCATAGCCCTTGCTAAGGAGCCGAGGTCTCACCAAAATCCAAGCCAATTGCACATTGAGCGGCGATACCACCTCATCCGCGATTACCTCGAGAAGGGTTACGTTCGAGGTCAAGAGAGTCAACTCCACAGATAATGTGGCAGACCCACTTACAAAGCCGTTGGGCCAGCAGAAGATCGAAGCCCACCTTGAGAAGATGGGACTTAGACTTGTAGCCAATTGGCTTTAGGACAAGTGGGAGATTGTTAGATATATGTGCCCTAGAAGCCAGAATTGGCTGACACTTGTAATACACTTCTAGGGGCAAAATTATAATTTTGACTATAAATCAATAAAATGGGTTATTTTCTATCACATATGTGTATTTAGTGTCTGTGATACATCCTTTGAGTTAATGGTAATGATAATTCATATTTTCAAGAGTTGAAAATTTAAGACATGAATAATCATTATTAACTCATAAAATGCTCCCGACCATAGGATCATCACGAGGATGGTGATTGATCCGGAAGGTTGGTGTACAATCGCTTCTCTTTAGTAGATGAGTCTTGAGTCTACGGTGTGGAGACACCGGAGCGAGAGTACAGGTACTCGTTAGAGAACGAGGGCACTGAGCGTGACCACCTCGAGTAGTCATTAGGAAGTCTACCTTCTCGTCAATGACTGACTCGATGCTGCAGTAGTGTGTCTGGTTCTTTGACCTGAGAGGTGCATCGGCAGTTCACCTTGAGGGTGTTATAGTTTGACTACACCATTACTCGGTCTCCTAGCCATATGGAACCCTGAGGTGTATGTTGGCTATAGCATGTTCATTGTAGGAACTGGATTGCATCAAGATGGGAATCTATCTACCTCGGTGGTAGAGGAGCAGCCCTATGATGATCATGAGAATCAAGTCCAGAAGCCCATGGCCATGGCAGAGTGAAATAATAGAAAGAGTTTCTATTTAGATTTTCACATTGGACTTGAATCGAATGATTACATCATATGACAGAGACTAGGGTTTGACGAGTTCACCTTAACCCTAATCTGATCGGGGCTCAAGATAGAAGAACTTAATCACACAGGTAGCTGCACCAAGAGGTTCGCATTCAGCTCTGATGGGTTGCCACCATATACTGCTAGGTGTCACTGGTGGATTTTGGGAGCAATTAGAATGATTTAGATGATCGATCATTCTAGCTGTTCGAATCAGAAGAGTTCTGATCCATCGAAAGGAGTTTCGATGATGTCGATGATAGAGATCATGACATATCCCATTACCATACAGAACTGAACCTAACTGGATCACACAAACAAGGGTTTGAATCTGGTGATCATCAATTGAACTGATCTAGTTCAATTGATCTGAATGAGATTCAATTAGGTTCAAGGAAATCGTGCTAGCACTCGATTGAACCTAACGTTCTTCTTTTACTATCATAAATAAGTTGTCTTGACTGAGCCAAAGGAGTTTGTGCTCACTCAGAGGCCTTTACTTGGTCTAACTGGAGCTTGTCCAGGTCAGAAAAGGGTTGTCTTAATTTATGAGATAAATTTGAGACAACACCTACCATTTTCCATCATCTGCTAATTTTTGTCTTTTGACTTTGGTCAAACGTTGACCATTGACCCTTAGACTTCTGCCCATATATCATGCACTTATTGGAGAGCAAATAGAGGCTTGTACTCTTACTGGAAATTGATAAGGAGGTGGTGCACACCTAGGGAGGTGTGCACCCATGGATAGGGACGATTGGAGTCCCATATGGATGGGACTCCAAGTTGCTTCCTGGATTCTATTTAGGTGACCCCTAGCTATAGACTTTGACCAGTCTTAGGCGCTATCTAAGGATGAATTAGTGGGGCTCTCATCTAATTGGATCAGGTGATGTCATCCCATCAATCAGATTTAGATCTGATTGCACGAAGCAATGTGATTGGCTGGGATGATGTGACACTGCGTGGCGTAATAGGGTCTATATAAACCCTATCTATGCCCAACTTTGATAGAGTTCTCTCTTAGCCCATGCCCCAAGGCCACCCCTCTCCCTCCTCCATGCCATCTTCTGATCCTCTCTCTCCTCTCCACTCCCAAGGGAAGTTGGGCTTCAATTTGGTGTGATCTAGGCAAGAAAATGCTGACAAGAAAGGAAGAAGGCAGCACTGCTGCAAGAGACGACAGCAGATCTTCAGAAGGAGTTTTGAAGATTCTCCAAATCAAATTTAGATCTTATTTTTGGAGAAGTGATAAAGAAGAAGAAGATCTTCAGATCTAGCTTGAGTAGATACTGGTAGAGGCTAGGAACTTACGTGGCTAGATCCAGAACCTTAGGCAATCAGTAGGATCATCAAAGGGTAATCTAATTATCCAGCATCAAGGTATAATTAAATCAAATTTAATTTATTTTTATTTTTATTTATTATATCTATAAAATTAGATCTGAAACATCTTAGATCTGATCTAGATATACAAAATTTTTTTTTGAAATATCTCTCTTGATTTGATCAGATCTGAACGAACCTGATCCGAGAAATTAGGATTTTCCATTCAATATCATCAATTGGATTAACCTAGTTCAATTGATTTGAATAAGATTCAATTTGGTTCATGAAAATTATGCTAGCATATGATTGAGCCTAATGTTCTTCTTTAACAATCATTAAAGCTTGTCTCAACTGAGCCAAATATGTTTGGGCTCACTCAGGAACCTTTACTTAGTCTGACTGGAGCTTGTCCAAGTCAGAAAAAGATTATCTTAATTTATGAAATAAATTTGAGACAACAGCTGCCATTTTCCATCACCTGCTAAATCTTATCTTTGGACTTTGGTCAAATATTAACCCTTGATACTTAGACATCTTCCCATGCATCATACACCCATAGGAGAGAATCTTGGCCCTTATCCCCCTGCTATGAAGTAGACAGGCAAGGAACAAACGCTTAGGAAGGCATGCGCCTCATGACGATAAGATTCGGAGTCCCGTATAGATGGGACTCTAGTTGCTTCAAGGAATCAAACTAGATGGTGCCAAGAAAACTTGTTTGACCTAGTCTTAGCACCATCTGAGGAGAGTTTTGAGGGACTCTAATCTGATTAGATCAGATGATGTCATCCCACCAATCAAATTTAGATCTGATTGCATAAAGGACTGTGATTGGTCGGGATGATGTGGCACTGCATGACGCAGCAGGATCTATATAAATTTTATCTGCACCTCGAATAGAGAGCTTCTCCCTTTAGCCCATGCCATAAAGCTTTTCTCCCTTTGGGCATAAGTTAGGTGCAGTCCAAGCAAGTGAAAGGCGACAGGAAAGGAAGAAGGCAGCACTGCTGCAAGAGACAATGGTTGTTCTTCAAAAGAGTTTTTGAAGACCATCAAGATCAGATCTAGATCTAATTTTTGGAGAATTGATTGAGAAGGAGAAGATCTCTAGATCCCGTCTAGGTGGATATCGGTAGAGGCTAGGTACTTGCGTGACTACGTCTAGAACCTCAAGCAATCATCGAGATCATCATAGGGTAATTGGACTACGCAAAATAAAGATATAATTAAATTATATTTAATTTTTATTTTTATTTTTATTATTAGATCAATAAGATTAGATCTAAGGAGTCTTAGATCTAATTATAATCTTAGAGAAAAATTTTTGAAATATCCCTCTTGATCCAATCAGATCTGAACGAATCTGATCCGAGAAACAAGATTTTTTCCTTCAACTGGTATCAGAGCTAGATTCTAAAATTCATTAGATCTGATTTTAATTTTTTTGATCTAATAATTAGATAATTTTAAATGTCACATGTGATATGATTTGATCTAAAATCAAAAAATTAAAAATTAGATAATCTAGATCTAAGATGTATGAGATGCATGACTAGACTAGGAATAGAATTATTCTATGTGTAGTCTAACATGATCATAATTTTAATTTGATTAATTATAATTTTTAGATTTATTTATTCATTATTTTTTAATATTATAAATATTATCATTATATCTAAAAAATAAAAAATAAATTTATTTAATTTGTTCATATGAGATATGATAGATGCATGTTTAGACTAGTTGTAGAATAGTTCTACAAAATTATCTAGAATAAATTTTAATTTGATATGATCAAATTTAAATCTTATTTTTTAGATATTTATGAGATAATTTAGATCTAAAAATATGCATGATATGGTACATGAGTTGTATGCCAAACATGTTTTTAGTTAGATCAATTTTTATATATGTGATATATGATATAGTTCTAACTAGTTTTGTAGATTTATCATGTTTCTGATTAAGGCATTCTCCTTGGCCGTTTGATCATAAGAATAAAGTAGGATTTAAAGGCTCTCTCCTTCCATTTGATGGGATGTTCTTATGATGTGTAGGGGTGCTGCACGTTCATCCTTAATCAGAAATCTAAAACTTATTTTCTGCAAAATCCTAGATCCTAAAATCCTAGGATTTTATATACATATTTTATTTATGATCCATAAACTTAATTATTATTAAGATTATGAAATATATTAGATCTTAAATTAAGAATTTTTAGATCTAAGATATATTCATAAAATTGGGTTCGGGCTTGGATAGCTCAATTAGCTCTAGCAATTGATCAAACCGAATCAAGAGTTGGTTAGATGGTATCAAGAGTGTTTAAATTGACCAGCATAATAGGATTAAGTCTGGGTCAAGGTCGAGTCACATGAGTGATCGATCAAGTTAAAACCTAATTAAGCTTAGCGGTTAGAGTTTGGATTGTAGGCTAACCCGATTGATTCTGGCTCAATAATTTGGTATCTAAGGTAAGTTTGGAAGATACGACCGCTAGTTTTTAATTGGGAGCTACTCGACTCGAATGCATTCTTATCGAGTTAATAGCATATCCCTTCCATCGGTCTCACTTACCTGACCATATTTGTCGGCTCAGTCCTAATCTAAGATGGCTAATAATCCGAGCTAACCTATGCCACTAGGTTAGTCATAATGGTTATGGCTATGTCAAATTAAGTTTAAAGAGACCTAAATCAAATCTCCCTAAGAAAAGATTAAGTCTAAGATTTTCCACCATTATAGATGTGCGGGCCCTTCTCAAAATTGATTGTTCTCGACTGATCATAGTGGTTTAGTTGCACCAAGAAGATGCAACCATGTCTATTAGGCATTGGATGCTATGGGTTGGAGGATGGATTGGACTCAATATTTTGGATACGATGAGAGATCCTATTAGAAATCCAATCTGTGCAAATGGTGAGTCTGACTAAACTAAGAAATGGATCAATATTTTAGGCACGGTGAGATTCATGAATTAGAGACCAAGCCTAAGTGCTCCATGATTAAAAAATTATTGGACAAGAGTTGTTCACTTATTGGCTAATCCATCACTAATAATTGTTAGGAGAGGTGATGAGTAAGTTTGTGGGACTGCACCACCCACTAGAAATCAGTAATCATGAAGATTTTTGCATCTCTATAGAGGGAGTGTAGGGATCCAAAAAAATAGTGGAAGCTAATTTATTTAAAAATCAAACCCCTAAACAAATTGATCATCTTAATTATAAAATCTAACTAGAAACTTTGACTCTCTATAGAAAAAAAAATGTCAGCATCCAACCCACTAGCCCGTATCTTGGACACCCATAGATAGATCGGACCAAACTACACAGATTGGCTCTGGAACTTCAAAATTATTTTAGGTTCCAAAAAGTTGACTCATGTATTAGACCAGGATTCTCCCACCTTATCAGCTCATTCATCCGCTGAACAGAGAGCATCTCTTGACAAATGGATGGATGAAGATAATAAGGCCAGATACTACATGTTGGGCTCGATGTCTGATGAGCTTCGACATCAACATAAAGATATCAAGACTGCCCACCAAATGTTGGCTCATCTGTAAGAGTTATTTGGTGAATAGAGTCGCACAGCCAAATATCAGATCACTAAATGACTGTTTAACGCTAAAATGCATGATGGGCAATCAGTCCAAGATCATTGTCTGATGATGATCAAAGACTTGGAAAAGCTTGAGAAGCTCAGAGTGAAGTTAGATCAAGATCTATAGAATGATATAATTCTGCAATCCTTGATTGATGCGTATGGGCAGTTCATCATCAACTATCATATGCATAAACTTCAGAATACTCTGATCGAGCTTATGAATATGCTGGTTACTGCTGAGCTTTCTATGAAATATTTTAGAGGATCAAAACTTGCTATAGAACAGACTTCTTCCAAAAGAAAGTTTTTCGAAAAGAAAAAGAAGTCTGTGAAAAAATAGGTGGAAGGAGGAAAGAATAAAAAGACAGAGCTAAAGAAGAAGGCCACTAACAAAGAAAAGTATTTTCATTGTAATACTGATAGCCACTGGAAGCAAAATTGTCCTACATACTTGGCCACCCTGAAGAATAAGAAGGAAACAGGTCCTTCTGGAGGTATGCTCGTTATTGAATCTAACATTACGGTTACTTTTGCATCTAGTTAGGTGCTTGACTCTAGTTCTAGTGCTCATTTGTGCACTTCCATGTAGGATATTGAGGACAGCAGGAGGCTGAGGGATGGTGAGATGATTCTATGCATTGAAAATGGAGCAAGAGTTGCTGCTATGATCGTGGGAACCTATCCTCTTTGGCTACCGTCTGGCTTAGATTTAGTACTTAGGGATTGTTCTTATGTGCCTACTGCAAGCAGAAATTTGATTTCTATTTCATGTTTGGTATAAGAAGGGTATGTAATTAGTTTTCTTAAGGACCATTATAATATTCTTTATGAAAGAAATAAAATTGTAAGTGGTTTCCTCATTAACGGTCTCTACCAGCTATATATTGGTATATCTATCTTTAATATCGAGCAAAATGTGAATACCATAAGATCAAAACAACCCAGGGATAGTCTAAATGATAGGTATCTATGGCACCTAAGGCTAGGTCATATAGCAGAAGATAGGGTTAACAAATTAGAGAAAATCGAGCTATTGAGTCTGTTGACTTCCGAGTCATATCCAATTTGTGAATCATGTCTTCATGGCAAAATGACTAAGCTCCTTTCTGTAGGACATAGGGAAGGGGCCACAGATCTACTTGCCCTAGTACATACTGATGTATGCGGCCCATTTAATTTGCCAGCTAGAGGCAACTTTGACTACTTCATAATCTTTATCGATGATTTATCTCGATCTGGGTGTGTGTATCTTATGAGACACAAGTCTGAAGCCTTTGAAAAGTTTAAAAAATTCACCCATGAAGTTGAAAAGCAAACTAAAAAATCCATTAAGGTTCTTCAATCAGATCGAGGAGATGCTACCTTAGTCGGGAATTTCTGAACTATCTCAAGCAAAATGGCATAGTCTCTCAATGGACTCTAATTGGAACACCTCAACTCAATAAGGTTTCAGAATGAAGAAACTGAACCCTATTAGATATGGTTCGATCCATGATGAGCTTCACAGACCTTCCTAATTTTCTTTAGGGACATAGTCTGTTAACTAGTATATATTTACTGAATAGGGTTCTCTCTAAAATTGTTCCTACCACACCATATGAGATATAGCATGGTAAGAAATCAAGTCTGAGTCATCTCAGAATTTAGGATTGTTCGGCTCATATCAAAAGACAACAAGCGGACAAGTTAGACTATAAGTTCTTTACAGCTCGATTTATGGGATATCTTAAAGAGTCATTAGGATATTATTTCTACATTCCAGAAGACCACAATATGATTGTGAGTCGACATGTCATTTTTCTTGAAAAATAGTTTATTCAAGATGGTGACATTGAAAAGCAGATCAAGCTCGAGGAGAAAGTTTCATAAGAGCAACGAGCTAAGGACCCTATGGAACCAAATTAGCTTGAGCCAATACAATCACTACCTCCTCCACCTCGTAGATCAAAAAGGATTTTTCATCCCCCTGAGAGGTACATAGGTACTATTTCAAATGAAGTAGAAAAAATATTTCTCATAGGTAATGGGGTTCATAGTGATGATCCCAAAACCTACGATGAGACAATATCGGATATCGACTTCGAGAAATGGTTAGAGGCAATGAAGTCAGAAATTGACTTGACGCACTCAAACCAAATCTGGACCTTGGTAGATCTATCTGAAGGTATAGTACCTATTAGGTGTAAATGGATCTATAAGAGAATGATTGGTGTAGATGGAAATGTGGAGACATTCAAAGCTAGATTAGTGGCAAAAGGGTATAGTTGGCATGAAGGCATTGACTATCAGGATACCTTTTCGTTAGTAGCTATGCCAAAATCCATCCGCACATTGCTTGCTATCGTAGCCTATTTTGATTATGAAATATGGTAAATAGACGTAAAAATGGAATTCTTAAATAGATACCTTGAGGAAGATATCTATATGGAATAGTCGCTAGGTTTCACATCCAATGATGCTGATCATAAAGTATGCAAGCTGCTAAGGTCCATATATGGACTTAAGCAAGCATCTCGAAGCTGGAATACTCATTTTAATGATGTGATCAAATTATTTGATTTCATCAAGAATGAGGAGGAACCATGTATTTTCAAAAGGATCAGTTGGAGTGCTATTATCTTTCTCGTACTGTATGTGGGTGATATCCTCCTTATTGGAAATGATACTCCCATGTTGACCACAGTTAAAATATGGTTATCTAAAGAATTCTCTATAAAAGACCTAGGAGAAGCATCCTTTATTCTAGAAATTAAGATCTATAGAGATAGACCGAATATGATGCTAGATCTTTCACAGAAGATGCAGATAGAGGAAGTGTTAAAAAGGTTTAGCATGGAAAACTCCAAGAGGGGATTAGTACCCTTCAGACATGACATTCATCTTTCCAAGAAAATGTGTCCAAACACACCTGAGGAGATTGAATGCATGAGCAGGATCCCTTATGCTTTAGCAATAGGGAGCCTCATGTGTGCCATCTTATGTACACGACCTAATATAGCCCATGCTGTGAGTATCACGAGCAGATATCAGTCGAATCCAGGTGAAGAACACTAAAATTCTATGAAATGTATCCTTAAGTACTTAAAAAGAACTAAGAATATGCTGTTGGTTTTTGGTAATGGAGAACTCCAAGTCCAGGGGTATACAGACTCAAATTTTATGTCCGATATAAATGATTGAAAGTCAACATCTAAGAGTTTGTTTGTGTGTAATGGTGGTGCTATCAGTTGGAAGAGTTTCAAGCAGATAGTAATAGCAGATTTCACCATGGAAGTAGAGTACATCACTGCGTCAGAAGCTACGAAGGAGGCATTTTGGCATAAAAAGTTCATCGTAGAGATTGGAGTGATACCATCGGATACCATTCCTCTATGTTGCGACAATAATGGTGCCATAGCCATAGCTAAGGAGCTGAGGTCTCATCAGAAATCCAAGCACATCGAGCGGCAATACCACCTCATCCATGATTACCTCGAGAAAGATTACATTGAGGTCAAAAGAGTTGACTACGTAGATAATATGGTAGACCCACTCACGAAGCCGTTGGACCAACAGAAGATCGAAGCCCACCTTGAGAAGATGGGACTTGGATTTGTTGCTAATTAGCTTTAGGTCAAGTGGGAGTTTGTTAGATATGTGTGCCCTAGAAGCCAGATTGGCTGACACTTGTAATACACTTCCAAGGGCAAAATTATAATTTTAACTATAAATAATAAAAAGGATTATTTTATATCATAATGTATATTTAAAAGTGTCTGTGATACATCCCTTGAGTTAATGCTAACGATAGTTCATATTTTCAAAAGTTAAAAATTTAAGACATGAATTTTCATTATTAACTCATAAAATGCTTCCAACCATAGGATCATCATAAGGATGGTGATTGATCTGAAAGATTGGTGTATGATCACTTCTATAGGATAGATGAGTCTTAAGTCTACAGTGTAGAGACACCACAGCGAGAGTACAGGTACTTGTTAGAGAATGAGGGCACGGAGCGTGACCTCCTCAAGCAGTCATGAGAAAGTCTACCTTCTCATTGATGATTGGCTCATAGCTGCAGTGGTGTGTCAGGTTCTTTGAACTGAGGTGCATCGGCAGTTCACCTTGAGGGTATTATAGTTTGACTATACTATAACTCGGTCTTCTAGCTATTCTGAATCCTGAGGTGTATGTTGGCTATAGCATGTTCATTGTAGGAATTGGATTAAACCAATAGGGGATCTATCTACTTCGGTAGAAGAGGACCAACCCTATGATGATCATGAAAATCAAGTCCATAAAGCCCATGGCCATGGTAGAGTGAAATAATAGAAAGAGTTTCTATTAGGATTTTTACATTGGACTTGAATCGAATGATTAATTCATATGACGGATATTAGGATTTGATGAGATCACCTTAACCCTAATCCGGTCAAGGCTCAAGATAGAGAAACTTAATACATAGAAAACTGCACTGAAAGGTTCACTTTTAGTTCTGATGGGTTGCCACCATTTGCTGCTTGGTGTCACTGATTGATTTAGGAGCAATTAGAATGATTTGGATGATCGAACATACTAGTTGTCTGAATCAGAAAATTTCTGATCCATCGAAAGGTGTTTTGATGATGTCGATGATAAAGATCATCATATATCCCATTACTATATAGAACTGAATCTAACTGGATCACACAAATAGAAGTTTGGATTTGGATATCATCAATTGGATTAACCCAGTTCAATTGATTTGAATAAGATTCAATTAGGTTCAAGGAAATCATGCTAGCATACGATTGAGCCTAATGTTCTCCTTTAACAATCACTAAAGCTTATCTTGACTGAACCAAATATATTTGAGCTCACTCAAAAATCTTTACTTGGTCTGATTGGTGCTTGTCTAGGTCAGAAAAGGGTTGTCTTAATTTATGAAATAAATTTGAGACAACCCTGCCATTTTTCGTCACCTACTAAATCTTGTCTTTGGACTTTGGTCAAATATTGACCTTTGACACTTAGACATCTGTCCATGTGTCACACACCCATAGGAGAAAACCTTGGCCCTTGTCCCCTTGCTCAAAAGCAAACAGGCAGGGGATGCATGCGCCCTATGAGGATAAGATTTGGAGTCCCATACAAATGGGACTCCAGTTGCTTTAGGGAATCAAACTAGATGGCACCAAGGAGACTTATTTGATCCAATCTTGGCACCATCTAAGGAGAGTTTTGAGGGACTCTAATCTATTTAGATCAGATGATGTCATCCCATCAATCAGATTTAGATTTGATTGCACAAAAGGCCATGATTGGTCGGGATGATGTGGCACTGCATGGCGCAGCAGGGTCTATATAAATCCTATTTGCGCCTAGAATATAGCTTCTCCCTTTAGTCCATGCCACAAAGTTTTTCTCCCTCCTTCGCCATGCCACCCTCTGGTCCTCTCTCTCCTCTCCACGCCCAAGAGGTTTTGGGCACGAGTTAGGTGCGATCCAAGCAAGTGAAAGGCGACAGGAAAGAAAAAAGGCAGCACTGCTGTAAGAGACAACGGTTGTTCTTCAAAAGATTTTTTGAAGACCTTCAAGATCAGATCTAGATTTGATTTTTGGAGGATTGATTGAGAAGGAGAAGATCTCTAGATCCTAGCCAAGTGGATATCGGTAGAGGCTAGGCACTTGTGTGGCTACGTCCAAAATCTCAGGCAAACATCGAGATCATCATAAGGTAATTGGATTATCCAAAATAAAGATATAATTAAATTAGATTTAATTTAATTTTTATTTTATTTTCTTTTATTAGATCAATAAGATCAGATCTAAAGAGTCTCAGATTTGATTAGAATCTTAGAGAAAAATTTTTGAAATATCTCTCTTGATCCAATCAGATCTGAACGAACCTAATCCAGGAAATAAGGCTTTTTCCTTCATGAGCTCCTCTGGAAGAACATCAGTGATGGACGCTCCATCGCCTACAGCCATCCCATCCAAACTCTAGCTGGCACGTCATGACAATAGACACTACCCTCTATAACAAACTCCTCATGGTTCTGAACGATCCACTATTAAATGGTTACGATTGTCACTATCAGTTTGTTACAGGCTCTGCCTATATAAGAGATCCTTCAGATACGCTTTCTTTTGGATGTTCTTGAGTCGTTTCTAAAGACTCTGCTAAAATCTCCCAGAGCACTTCATTTCTATTAGCCAAAAGAGCTGACTTGATCATCGAAGGGTCTTGCCAAAGCCACCACCCCCGACTTTGGATGAGACATATTTTGTAGGTCATCGACGACGACCTCATCTTCTCTGACTCTAGCCATGCTTCCGATGATAACTAGATTTTGCACCAACAGGCTACAACAGCAAGCAATGTCCTAGTGGATTTGAGCATGGCTACTAGCAAAAAAGTATCCTGATTCACGCTGACTATACCCTTTCGCTATAAGCCTTGTTTTGAATGTCTCTACATTTCCATCGGCATCTATCTTTCTCATGAAGATCCATTTACACCCAAAATGTACTATACCTTCAGGTGGATCTACCAATGTCTAGACTTGGTTCGAGTGCATTGAGTCAATCTCTGACCTCATTGCCTCTAACCATATCTAAGAGTTGATATCTGATATTGCCTCATCATAAATTTTGGGATCATCACCATAAACCCCATTTCCTATGAGAAATATTTTCTCTACGTCTTCTGATATAGTACTATGTACCTTTTAGGAGGATGGAAAATTCTACTTGATCTATGAGGTGGAGGAGGTAGTGTCTAGGTTGGCTCAATCTGATTGGATTTCATAGATTGGTCCTTAGCTCGTTGGCTCTTAGTGAGACTTTCTCCTCGAGCTTAATCTATCTTTCCAATGCCACCATCTTTAATAAACTATTTTTCAAGAAAGATGGCATGTGTCGACTCACAATCACTATTATGATCTTCTTGGAATGATAGAAATAATATCCTAATGACTCTTTAGGATATCCTATATGAATCGAGCTCTAAAGGACCTAAAGTCTAACTTTATCTGCTTGTTGTCTTTTGACATGAGGTCGGACAATCCCCAAATTCTTGAGATGACTCAGACTTGATTTCTTACCATGCCATATCTCATATAGGTGTGGTAGGAACGGTTTTAGAAGGAAACCCTATTCAGTAAGTATATTGTAGTTAACAAACTAGTATCTCCAAAAAAAATCAGGAAGGTCTGTGAAGCTCATCATGGATCGGACCATATCTAATAGGGTTCGGTTCCTCCATTCTGAAACCCCATTGAGTTGAGGTATTCCAGGTGGAGTCCATTGAGAGACTATGCCATTTTCTTTGAGATAGTCCAGGAATTTCCAGACTAAGGTATTCACCTCCTCGATCTGATCGAAGAATCTTAATGGGTTTTCTAATTTATTTTTCTACTTCATGTCTGAATTCTTTGAACTTTTCAAATGCTTCAGACTTGTGTCTCATAAGATACACATACCCATACCTAGATAAATCATCGATAAAGGTTATGAAGTAGACTAAGTTGCCTCTAGCCGGCACATCGAAATGGGCCGCATACATCTGTATGTACTAGGGCAAGAAGATCCATGGCCCTTTCCCCATGTCCTACAAAAGGGAGCTTGGTCATTTTGCCATGAAGATAGGATTCACAAATTGGATATGACTCGAAAGTCAATGGACTCAATAGCCCAATTTTCTCCAATTTGTTAACCCTATCTTCTACTATATGACCTAATCTTAGGTGCCATAGATACCTATCATTAGGACTATCCCTAGGACATTTTGATTTTATGGCATTCACATTTTGCTCAAAGTTAAAAATAGATACATCAAC
This sequence comes from Cocos nucifera, assembly GCA_006176705.1. Lineage (NCBI taxonomy): Eukaryota > Viridiplantae > Streptophyta > Magnoliopsida > Arecales > Arecaceae > Cocos > Cocos nucifera. The sequence goes on along the minus strand of QRFJ01000174.1, from coordinate 239,938 downwards.
ATGTAACTGATAAAGACCGTTAATAAGAAAATCATTTGCAATTTTATTTCTTTCATAAAGAATGTTACAATGGTCCTTAAGAAAACTAATTACATAGCCTTCTAATGCAAGGCAAGAAACAGAAATCAAATTCCTGCTTGCATAGGCACAAAATAACAGTCTTTTAATACTAAGTCTAAATTAGATGGTGGTCGAAGAGGATATGTTTCCATGGCCACGGCAGCAATCCTTGCTCCATTTTTAACGCATAGGATCATCTCACCATCCCTCATCCTCCTGCTATCCTCAAGATCCTGCATAGAAGTGCACAAATGAGCATTAGAACTAGAGTCAAGCATCCAACTGGATGCAGACCGTAAGGTTAGACTCAATAACGAGCATCCCTCCAGAAGGACCTGCCTCCTTCTTCTTTAGGATGGCCAGATAAGTAGAATAGTTCTACTTTCAGTGGCCGTCATTGTTGCAATGGAAATACTTTCCTTTATCAGCAACCTTCTTCTTCGACTCTGCCTTTTTCTTCTTTCCTCCTTCCACCATCTACTTTTTCACAGACTTCTTCTTCTTTCCAAAAGACTTTCTCTTGGAAGAAGTCCATTCCATAGCAAGAACTGAGCCTTTAGAACCTTTCATAGAAAGCTCAGCGGTGACCAGCATGTTCATTAATTCGGCCAAGAAATTTTAAAGTTTATGCATGTGATAATTCATGATGAATTGCCCATATGCATCAGTCAAGGATTGCAGAATAATATCATTCTGTAAATCCAAGTCTAACTTCACACTGAGCTCCTCAAGCTCTTCCATGTCCTTGATCATCATCAGACAGTGATCTTGGATTGAATGTTCATCACGCATCTTAGCCTTAAAAAGTCATTTTGTGACTTGATACTTGGCTGTGGGACTCTGTTCACCAAACATCTTCTGCAGGTGAGCCAACATTTAGCGAGCAGTCCTGATATCTTCATGTTGGCACTGGAGCTCATCAGACATCGAGCCCAACATATAATATCTGGCCTTATTATCTTCGTCTATCCATTTTTTCAGAGATGCTCTCTGTTCAGTGGATGGACGGGCTGGTAAGGTGGGAGGATCCTAATCCAGTACATGTGTTAACTTCTTGGAACCCAAAACTATTTTATAGTTTTTGAGCTAATCTTTATAATTAGATTCGGTCAGTCTATGTGTGTCCATGATACATGCTAATGGATTGGACGCAGACATTTTTCTATAGAGAGTTAAAAATTTTAGTTAGATATTGTAATTATGACTGAACTAATTTATTTAGAGATTTTATTTTTAAATAAATTAGCTTCCACTATTTTTTTGGATCTCTACACTCCCTCTGTAGAGATGCAAAAATCTCCATGATTAATGATTTCTAGTGGATGGTGCGGTCTCACCAACTGACTCATCACCTCACCTAACAGTTATTGGTGATGGGTTAGCCAATGAGTGAACAACTCTTGTTCAATGATTCTCTAATCATGGTGCACCCAAACTTGATCTCTAATTCATGAATCTCACCGTATCCAAAATATTGATCCACTCCTTAGTTAAGTCAGACCCACCATTTGCATAGACTGAATTCCTAATTGAGTCTCTCACCGTATCCAAAATATTAAGCCCAACTCATCCTCCAACCCATAGCATCCAATGCCTAATAGACATGGTTGCATCTTTTCGATGCAACTAAGCCACTGTATCCAACCGAGAACAATCAACCCCGGAAAGGGCCCGCACATCTACAATGGTGGAAGACCTCAGACTTAATCTTTTCTTAGGGAGAATTGATTTAGGTCTCATTAAACTAGACTTGTCATAGTCATAACAATTATGACTAACCTAGTGGCATGGGTCAGCTCAGATTATTGACCACCTCAAATTAGAACTGGGTTAACAGATATGGCTAGGTAAATGAGATCGGTGGAAGGAATATGCCATTAACTCGTACAAGAATACATTCAGATCGAGTAGCTTCCAATTAAAAACCAATCGATCGTATGTGCCAAACTTACCTTAGACACCAAATTATTGAGCTAGAACCAATTGGGTTAGCCTATAATCCAGACTCTAACCTCTGAGCCTAATTAGGTCTTGCTTGATCGTAACTCGATCTTGACCTAGACTTAATCCTATTAGGCTGGTCAATTTAAGCATTGTTGATCCCATCTAACCAACTCTTGATTCGGTTTGATCAACCGCTTAGACCTAATTGAGCTACCCAAGCCCGAACCCAGTATTATGAATATGTCTTAGATCTAAAATTCTCAATTTTAGATCTAATTTATATTTCATAATCTTAATTCTTAATTAAGTAGGGTTCATAAATAAAATATGCATAATAAATCCTAGGGTTTCAGGATTTAGGATTTTACAAAAAGTAAGTTTTGGATTTTTGATTAAGGACGAACGTGCAGCACCCCTACACATCATAAGAACACCCCATCGGATGGGAGGAGAGGGCCTTTAAACCCTTCTTCGTTCTTATGACCGGACGGCCAAGAGGAACACCTTAATCAGGAACATGCAATACTACAAAATAGTTTTAGATCTATATCATATATCTCATATACAAATTAGATCTAATCATGGCATATTTTGCATACATCTCATGTATCGAATCATGCATATTTTTAGATCTAAATTATCTCATAATAATCTAAAAAATTAGATTTAAATTGATCTTATCAAAATAAACTCTAATCTAGATAACTATGTAGAACTATTCTATAACTAATCTAGACATGCATCAATCATATCTCATATGATGTTTAAAATTAAATAATTTTATTTACTATTTTTTAGATGTTATTATAATAATTATAATATCAAAAAATAGTAAATAAATAGATCTAAAATATAATTTAATCAGATTAAATCATAAACATGCAAGGCTATTCTATAGAACTATTCTATTTTAGAACTAGTCATGCATATTTTCTAATCTTAAATCCAAATCATTTAATTTTAATTTTTTTTGATTTTAAATCTAATCACATATCATGTGATATCTAAAATCACTTTTTTTTTATTAGAATAAATTTAAAATTAGATCTAAATACTTTAGAATCTTGGCTCTAATACCAGTTGAAAGAAAATCCTGATTTTTCGAACCAGGTTCGTTCAAATCTGATCGAATCAAGAGATATATTTCAAAAAAAAAAAATTTGATCCTAATTAGATCTAGAATATTTCAGATCTGATTCTTATTATTCTAATAATAAAAATAAAATCTAAATAAATTAAATTTAATTTAATTTACCTTGATGTTGGGTAATCCTATTACCCATTGATGATCCTGTAAATAGTGGAAGGTTCTGGATCTAGCCACGCAAGCGTCTGGCCTCTATCGGTATCCATTCGAGCTGGATCTGGAGATCCTCTTTTTTTCTATCATATCTCCAAAAATTAGATCTGAATCTAATCTGAAGAATCTTTAAAACATCTTTCGAAGATCAGTAGTTGTCCTTTGCAGCAGCGCAGCCTTCTGGCTTTCAGTCGCCTTTCTCTCATCTAGATTGCACCAACCAAGAACCCAAAACACTTTTGGATGTGGAGAGGAGAGGGAGAAGATGCTTTGGCATGGAGGAGGAGGGAGGAAGCCTTGGGGCATGGAGAATTGTCTAATTTAGATACTCCTTGAGTTGGGCGTAGGGTCTTATTTATAGACTATGCGTGATCCAACTCCTCTTCTTCCCAACCAATCACAATCCTTTGTGAAATCAGATCTAAATCTGATTAGTGGGAATAGAGTCTCCTAGATTCCTCCTTAAATGGCACCTAAGACCAGTCAAACTTGGTTCTTAGGAGAAATCTAATCAAAATCTAAAAAGGAGATGGAGTCTCTGTCCAATAGGGACTCCTGGGCGCCCCCAGCTTGGGCGCACACCAAGGGTGGCGTGCGCCCTCCTCCTTGCCAGGTTCTAGCAGGAGGACAGGCCTCCACCAGCTCTCCAATAGGTGCACGACACATGGACAAGAGTTAAAGTATCAATGGTCAACATTTGACCAATCAAAGTTCAACTTTTGACCAAAGTCAAAGGACGAGAAATGTAAGGTGACCAAAAATGACAGGTATTGTCTTACAAAATAAGACAATCCTTTTCTAATCTAGACAGACTCCAGTCAGATCAGGTGAAGACCTCTGAATGAGCATAAACTCTTTTGGCTCAGTCAGGACAACTATTTATGATAGTAAAAGAAGAACGTTAGGTTCAATCGAGTGCTAGCATGATTTTCTTGAACCTAATTGAATCTCATTCAGATCAATTGAACTAGATCAGTTCAATTGATGATCACCAGATTCAAATCCTTATTTGTGTGATCCAGTTGGATTCAGTTCTGTATGGTAATGGGATATGTCATGATCTCTATCATCGACATCATCGAAACTCCTTTCGATGGATCAGAACTCTTCTGATTCGAACAGCTAGAATGATCGATCATCTAAATCATTCTAATTGCTCCCAAAATCCACCAGTGACACCTAGCAGTATATGGTGGCAATCCATCAGAGCTGAATGTGAACCTCTTGGTGTAGCTACCTATGTGATTAAGTTCTTCTATCTTGAGCCCCGATCAGATTAGGGTTAAGGTGAACTCGTCAAACCCTAGTTTCTATCATATGATGTAATCATTCGATTCAAGTCTGATGTGAAAATCTAAATAGAAATTCTTTCTATTATTTCACTCTGCCATGGCCATGGGCTTCTGGACTTGATTCTCATGATCATCATAGGGCTGCTCCTCTACCACCGAGGTAGATAGATTCCATCTTGATGCAATCCAGTTTCTATAATGAACATGTCATAGCCAACATACACCTCAGGATTCCATGTGGCTAGGAGATCAAGTAATGGTGTAGTCAAACTATAACACCCTCAAGATGAATTATCGATGCATCTTAGATCAAAGAACAAGATACACCACTACAGCATCGAGTCAGTCATTGACGAGAAGGTAGACTTCCTAATGACTACTCAAGGTGGTTACGCTCAATGCCCTCGTTCTCTAACGAGTATCTATACTCTTGCTCTGATGTCTCCACACCGTAGACTCAAGACTTATCTACTAAAGAGAAGCGATAGTACACCAACCTTCTAGATCAATCACCATCCTCATGATGATCCTATGGTCGGAAGCATTTTATGAGCTAATAATGATTATTCATGTCTTAAATTTTCAACTCTTGAAAATATGAATTATCATTACCATTAACTCAAAGGATGTATCACAGACACTAAATACACATATGTGATAAAAAATAATCCATTTTATTTATTATAATCAAAATTATAATTTTGCTCCTAGAAGTGTATTATAAGTGTCAGTCAATTCTGGCTTCTAGGGCACATATATCTAACACTTTTCAAATGCTTCAGACTTGTGTCTCATAAGATACGCATACCCATACCTAGTTAAATCATCGATAAAGGTTATGAAGTAGACTAAGTTGCCTCTAGCTGGCATATCGAATGGGCCGCACACATTTGTATGTACTAGGGCAAGAAGATCCGTGGCCCTTTCCCCATGTCCTACAAAAGGGAGCTTGGTCATTTTGCCATGAAGACAGGATTCACAAATTGGATATGACTCGAAAGTCAATGGACTCAATAGCCCAATTTTCTCTAATTTGTTAACCCTATCTTCTGCTATATGACCTAATCTTAGGTGCCATAGATACCTATCATTAGGACTATCCCTAGGATATTTTGATTTTATGGCATTCACATTTTGCTCAAAGTTAAAAATAGATACATCAACATGTAACTGATAAAGACAGTTAATAAGAAAACCCTTTGCAATTTTATTTCTTTCATAAAGAATGTTACAATGATCCTTAAGAAAACTAGTTACATAGCCTTCTAATGCAAGGCAAGAAACAGAAATCAAATTCCTGCTTGCTGCAGGCACAAAATAATAGTCTTTTAATACTAAGTCTAAATCAGATGGTAGTCAAAGAGGGTATGTTCCCGCGGCCACGACAGTAACCCTTACTCCATTTTTGATGCGTGGGATCATCTCACCATCCCTAAGCCTCCTGCTATTCTCAAGATCCTGCATAGAAGTGCATAAATGAGCACTAGAACCAGAGTCAAGCACCCAATTGGATGCAGAAGAAATCATAAGATTAGACTCAATAACGAGCATACCTCTAGAAGGATCTGCCTCTTTCTTCTTTAGAGTGGTCAAGTATGTAGGGCAATTCCGCTTCCAATGGCCGTCATTGTTGCCATGAAAATACGTTTCTTTATCAGCAGCCTTCTTCTTCAGCTCTACCTTTTTCTTCTTTTCTTCTTCCATCTTTTACTTTTTCACAGACTTCTTCTTCTTTCTAAAAGACTTTCTCTTGAAAGAAGTCCGTTCCATAGCAAGTACTGAGCCTTTAGAATCTTTCATGAAAAGCTCAGCGGTAACCAGCATGTTCATAAGTTCGGCCAAGAAGTTTTGAAGTTTATGCATATGGTAGTTCATGATGAACTACCCAAATGCAATAGTCAAGGATTGTAGAATTATATCATTCTGCAAATTCAAGTCCAACCTCACTCCGAGCTTCTCAAGCTCTTTCAGGTCCTTGATCATCATCAGATAATGATCTTGGACTGACTGTCCATCATGCATCTTAGCCTTAAACAGTCATTTAGTAACTTGATACTTGGCTGTGCAACTCTGTTCATCAAACATCTCTTATAGGTGAGCCAACATTTGGCGAGCAGTTCTGATATTTTCATGTTGGTGCTGAAGCTCATCAGACATCGAGTCCAACATATAGTATCTGACCTTATTATCTTCGTTAATCCACTTATCCAGAGATGCTCTCTATTCAACGAGCTGGTAAGGTGGGAGGATCCTGGTCTAATACATGAGTTAACTTCTCGAAACCCAAAATGATTTTGATGTTTTGGAGCCAATCCTTATAATTTGGTCTGATCAGTCTATGGGTGTCCAGGATTCGTGCTAGTGGGTTGGATGCAGACATTTTTCTATAGAGAGTCAAAGTTTTTAGTTAGATATTATAATTAAGACTTAACCAATTTATTTAGAAATTTTATTTTTAAACAAATTAGCTCTCACTATTTTCCCGGATCTCTACACTTCCTCTGTAGAGATATGAAAATCTCCATGATTGCTGATTTTTAGTGGGTGGTGTGGTCCCATCAACTAACTCATCACCTCACCTAATAGTTATTAGTGATGGGTTAGCCAATGAGTGAACAACTCTTGTTCAATGATTCTCTAATCATGGTGCACCCAAACTTGATCTCTAATTCATGAATCTCACCGTGTCCGAAATATTGATCCACTCCTTAGTTAAGTCAGACCCACCATTTGCACAGATTTAGATTTCTAATTGGGTCTCTCATCGTATCCAAAATATTGAGCCCAATTCATCCTCCAGCCCATAGCATCCAATGCCTAATAGACATGGTTGCATCTTTTCGATGCAACTGAGCCACTATAACCAACCGAGAACAATCAACCCCGAGAAGGGCCCGCACATCTACAATGGTGGAAGACCTTAGACTTAATCTTTTCTTAGGGAAGATTTGATTTAGGTCTCATTAAACTAGACTTGACATAGTCATAACCATTATGACTAACCTAGTGGCATGGGTTAGCTCGGATTATTGACCACCTCAGATCAGAACTGAGTCAACAAACATGGCCAGGTAAGTGAGATCGATGGAAGGGATATGCCATTAACTCGACAAGAATGCATTCGAGTCGAGTAGCTCCCAATTAAAAATCAGTCGATCGTATCTGCCAAACTTACCTTAGACACCAAATTATTGAGATAGAACCAATCGGGTTAGCCTACAATCCAGACTCTAACCACTGAGCCTAATTAGGTCTTAGCTTGATCGATCACTCACGTGACTCGATCTTGACCCAGACTTAATCCTATTAGGCTGGTCAATTTAAGCATTGTTGATCCCATCTAACCAACTCTTGATTCGGTTTGATCAACCGCTAGACCTAATTGAGCTACCCAAGCCCGAACCCAGATTTATGAATATGTCTTAGATCTGAAAATTCTCAATTTTAGACCTAATTGATATTTCATAAACTTAATTCTTAATTAAGTTAGGGTTCATAAATAAAACATGTAAATAAGATCCTAGGGTTTCAGGATCTAGGGTTTTGCAGAAAGTAAGTTTTCAATTTTTGATTAAGGACGAACGCGCAGCACCCCTACACATCATAAGAACACCCCATCGAATGGAAGGAGAGGGTCTTTAAGCCCTACTTTATTCTTATGACCGGACGGCCAAGGGGAATGCCTTAATCAGAAATATAACTAATCTACAAAAATAAATTAGATCTAAGCATATATCTCATATAAAAAATAGATCTAATTAAAATATATTTTGTATATATCACATATATCATGCATGCATGTTTTTCAGATCTAAATTATCTCATAATTATCTAAAAAATTAAATTTAAATTTGATCATATCAAATAAAATTTAATCTAGACCTATTTGCAGAACTATTCTACAACTAGTCTAAACATGCAACTATCATATCTCATATGAACAATTAATTTTATTTTATTTTTTATTTTTAGATCTGATTATAATATTTATAATATCAAAAAATAAAAAATAAATAGATCTAAAAATTACTTTTAATCAAACAAAAATTATGATCAAACTAGACTATACATAGAATAATTCTATTCCTAGTCTAGTTATGTATCTCATACATATTAGATCTAAATTAATTTATTTTAATTTTTTAATTTTTTAATTTTAGATCTAATCACATCTCATGTGATATCTAAAATCACTAATTAATTAAATTAAATCAGATCTAAATAAATTTATAAGAACCTGATTCTGATATTATTTGAAGAAAAATCCTGATTTTTCAAATCAGGCTTCGTTTAGATCTGGTTGGAATCTAGAGGCATATTTTAAAAATTTCTTCTTAGATCTAGATCAGATCTAATACTTTTTTAGATCTAATTTATAATCTAATAATTAAGAAAATAAAACTAAATTAATTCTGAATTAATTTTTACCTTGATCTTGGGTAATCTGATTATCCGTTGATGATCCTAACAGAAGCTCTGAGGTTCTGGATCTAAGCCACGCAAGCGCCTGGCCTCTACCAATATCCACTCAAATTGGATCTGAAGATCTTCTCCTTCTCTTTCTTTTCTCCAAAAATTAGATCTGGATCTGATTTGGAGGATCTTCAAAACTCCTTCTGAAGATCACCCGTCGTCTCTGCAGTAGTGCTGCCTTCTTCCTTTTTCGTCAGCCTTTCCTTGCCTGACTCGCACTAATCAGAAGAGCCCAACTTTCTTTGAGGCATGGAGAGGAGAGAGAGGGCTAGATGGTGGCATGGAGAAGGGAGAGGGGCAGCCTTGGGGCATGTGGCTTGGAAGAGGAGTTCTCAAAAGTGGGCGCAGACAGGGTCTTTTTATAGACTCTACTGCGCCATGTAGTGCTGCATCACCCCGGCCAATCGCATTGCTTCATTCAATCAGATCTAAATCTGATTGGTGGGATGACATCACCTGATCCAATCAGATGAGAGACCCATAGGTTCATTCTTAGATGGCGCCTAAGACTGGTCAAAGTAGATACCCAAGGGCCACCTAAGTAGAAACCAAGAAGCAACCTGGAGTCCCATCCGTATGGGACTCCAGCATCCCTATCCATGGGCGCACGCCATCCTAGGCATGCACCCCCTTCTTTCTAATTTTTAGAGAGGGGACAAGCCCCTATCTGCTCTCCAATAAGTGCATGACACATGGGCAGATGTCCAAGGGTCAAAGGTCAATGTTTGACCAAGTCAAAGTACAAGAATTAGCAGGTGACGAAAAATGGCAGGTGTTGTCTCAAATTTATCTCATAAATTAAGACAATCCTTTTCTGACTTGGACAAGCTCCAGTCAGACCAGGTAAAGATACCTGAGTGAGCACAAACTCATTTGGCTCAGTCGAGATAACTTTTAAGATAGAAAAAGGAGAACATTAGGCTCAATCGTGTGCTAGCACGATTTTCTTGAACCTAATTGAATCTTATTCAAATCAATTGAACTGGATTAGTCCAATTGATGATATCCAGATCCAAACTCTTGTTTGTGTGATCCAGTTAGGTTCAGTTCTTGTATGGTAATGGGATATGTCATGATCTCCATCATCGACATCATCGAAACTCCTTTCGATGGATCAGAACTCTTCTAATTCAGACAACTTAGAATGATCGATCATCTAAATCATTCTAATTGCTCCCAAAATCCATCAGTGACACCTAGCAGCATATGGTGGCAACCCATCAAAACTAAAAATGAACCTCTCAGGTGCAGCTACTTGTGTGATTAAGTTCTTCTATCTTGAGCCCCGATCAGATTAGGGTTAAGGTGAACTCGTCAAACCCTAATTTCTATCATATGATTTAATCATTCGATTCAAGTCCGATGTGAAAACCTTAATAGAAACTCTTTCTATTATTTCACTCTCTGCCATGGCCATGGGCTTATGGACTTGATTCTCATGATCATCATAGGGCTGCTCCTCATCCACCGAGGTAGATAGATTCCATCTTGGTGCAATCCAATTCCTACAATGAACATGCTATAGCCAACATACACCTCAGGATTCCAAATGGCTAGGAGATCGAGTCATGGTGTAGTCAAACTATAACACCCTCAAGGTGAACTATCGATGCACCTCAGGTCAAAGAATCAGACACACCACTGCAGCATCGAGTCAGTCATCGATGAGAAGGTAGACTTCCTTATGACTACTCGAGGTGGTCACGCTCAGTGCCCTCATTCTCTAACGAGTACCTGTACTCTTGCTTCAATATCTCTACATCGTAGACTTAAGACTCATCTACTATAAAAAGCTGATTGTACACTAACCTTTCGGATCAATCACCATCGTCATGATGATCCTACGGTCAGGAGCATTTTACGAGTTAATAAATGAAAATTCATGTCTTAAATTTTTAACTCTTGAAAATATGAATTATCATTACCATTAACTCAAGAGATGTATAACAGACACTAAATACACTTATGTGATAGAAAATAATTCATTTTATTATTTATAGTCAAAATTATAATTTTGCCCTTAGAAGTGTATTACAAGTGTCAGTCAATTCTGGCTTCTAGGACACTCATATCTAAGAATTTATTCCCTTGACCAAATGTTTATAGGACCTCAGAGTTTAATTATCAACTCTGATTAGGTTGTCCACATTGTATTTCAAAATATCAAATCTATCTGATGGATTATCCTGGCCAAGGTTTTATTATATTGAAATACAATGATACATTATTCTCCAGCTCTAGGAGTAGTCAATCCCGTCTTGATTACACACAAACTTTGCAAGTACTTGATATTACCATCCATAATATCCCAGGCATCACCTAGCTCTAATATCGAATTATAGACCATGATATCACTCGAACGCCAATCATTCTTGACATCATAAGCACCGATACCATGTTGTAGAACCTCCTGATCTTTAGCACGGACCTAAAGAAACCTATGATGTTCTCTATAGACAGCAAACCACCAACCCTCTAGCTGGATCTATGATGGGGTTCCTCCCTCCTTGGGCTTGAGGGAGACACCCCCTTCTCTAGGGCTTGTTCAAGAACCCTGGGGCGGCAACTCTAGAGAGAAGAGAAGAAGAAAGAATTGAGGAAGAAAAGATCTGTATTGATTGCTTTCTCTTTAAAACCCTAATATGACCTATGTATTTATACATAGCCATTAGGTCCGACCAAAATTTTTTTCTGACTAACCCAATACATGAAAGCACTCACTGAGCCCATGTACACCCATATCTCTCATGCTCTCATCCTTTGGATCTAAGCCCGACCCATACATGAGTTAGCCCCCTTAAGACCTCTTGAACCAGGCCTTAAGAGACCTAGGGTCAATCCCAATCCTAGCCCAAAATAGACCATCGCATAACTTTGCCCATGCACTGAGCCGGCTCAGTCTCAGCATTGAGTTGACTAAGTTCGACTAGATTGGCTCAGTCTGAAACTAAGCCGGCCCAGTCCTATGCCGTGCCAGTAGTCCCAAATGCTCAGCTCTCTATTTTATCTATGCTCTGAGATTTAGTCGACCCAGTTTTGGATTGAGTCAGCTAACCTGTAGAAAATCATCAATCTACAGTTTTGATTCTTTGGCTTTGGTTCCTTGCTTCACCTTGTGTCCCAAGTTTCCGAAGCACCAACCAAGCCCCTGGAATCTTCGGAGCCATCACCATAACTCCTCCCGTGGCCTCCCAAGGCTTGGGAGCACCATCAATTCTCAAAATTGATTGTGCCCAAAAGCCTTCCATTACTGAATTAGAAATTTAGTTAGTCTAGTAACAAAGCACAGTGAGTTGCTTGCAAATCACCAAGGTGATCTCAGATCTAAGGGACATTTATACCTATATCCCATCAAAGATATTTTCGATAGCAGAATGCTCTGCAGTTAGTCATATTCAGTGATGATGTACCCCTACATCTCATCTATATGTCATACTAGTATCTTCACACTCCTTGGTTAAGAGGATAATCAACCTATATGGCATATAGTGACCTATGCTCGATAGATGCTGTCCTCCTTATTGATAGCCTATCATTTGGTCGTACATAATTTTAAGGACTAATTAATAAATCCTCTTTATATCGAATCTAAATAGTCCTAAAGACTTCATCACAATAATAGAGTTCATTAGAATCGAGGCTGGAGTCAGAGAAGATGAGGTCGTCGTCGGTGACCTACAAAATAAGTCTCATCTAGAGTTGGGGGTGGTCGCTCTGGTAAGACCCTCCAACGATCAAGTCAGCTCTTTTGGCCAACAGAAATGGAGTTCTGAAAGAGATTTTAGCAGAATTTTTAGAAAAAAAATCAAGAGCTTGGAGAAGAAGACATATCTGAAGGATCTTTTATATATGCAAAGCCCATAACAAACTGATAGTGACAGCCTTAACCGTCGGATAGTGGATCGTTCAGGGTCATGTGGGATTGTTATGGAGGATCATGTCTATTGTCATGACATACCAGTCCATCGAAGTCTGACAACTCAAGTTCGGATGGGATAGCGGTAGGTAATGGAGTATTCTTAGCCAACACCATTCTAGAGGAGTTCGAAGATTCTTGAGATCAGTCGTGCTTGGGCCGTCGTTTTCCATATCATGAGTTGGTGCCGAAGCCTTTTTGGGCAACTGGTAAGAGAAGTCCAAGGGGAGCTCGATAGGCAGAGAAGCCCAAGAAGAGTTCAACTAGCGGTGAAGCTTGTCCAGAGTTTGACCGTCGAAGGAGTCCGACTGAAGGAGAAGTCCGGTAGGAGTCCGACTGCTGAAGGAGTCCGACTGAAGGAGATGTCTGGTAGGAGTCTGACTGCTAAAGGTGTCTGACTGAAGGAGAAGTCCAGTAGGAGTTCGACTACTGAAGGAGTCCAACTGAAGGAGAAATTTGATAGGAGTTCGACTGCTAAAGAAGTCCAGTAGGAGTTCGACCGCTAAAGGAGTTCGATTGAGGGAGAAGTTCGGTAGGAGTTCGACTATTGAAAGAGTCCGACTGAAGAAGGAGTTCGACCGAAGGAGAAGTCCAATAGAAGTTTGATCGCTGAAGGAGTCTGGTTGAAGGAAAAATTCGACAGGAGTTCGACTGCCTAAGGAGTCTGATTAAAGAAAAAATCCGGTAGGAGTTCGACTATTGAAGGAGTTCGGAAGGTCTTACGGATTTGGTGGAAGCACATCCATGGCTGCTGATATCAGATGGGCCAATTCAAAGGTTAGACATTCCAACTGAACTTTAGCAGGAGCGGGTTTATCCCCAACACTAGTCCCCCTACACTCGAGTTTGAAATTCGAAAGAAGGGAGTATGGATGCGACTGCCGAAGTTCTTCTTCCATGTTTGTCCGGAGAGACATTTTGGTGTCTACCACGTCGGCTCTTAGGCTCATTAATTTTGAAATGACTTCAAGGAGACGGCCCTTCAAATTTTCCATCGTAACACTATCCTAGGTATGGCATAATTAAAGACCTACCTGCTGCCACTCCCCTATCATGATGAGTGGAATGCAACACACACGGAGTGGTTGAGTAAGATCTACAATCATAATCACCTCGGGTTGCCCTTGGCTATTTAAGGCCTTCTCTCCCCTCTAAAATTCATTATTACCAGAGTCTTCTTCCCTCCTGAGCCCTTGCCTTCTTCTTGCTTGAGAGCACCAGTTCTTTCCCTCATCCTCTCCGATTTTTGTCGCTCCTCCATTCGATTTTTGTCGCGTCCATCACTTCTTTGCCCCTCTCAGTCAACTTAGGTCAGCCTCCTATCACCTATTTTTGATTTTTCTAGCATCTTTTTTATTCTTTCCCTTTCAATTTTTCTGATAAAAGCTTCTATAGTGCATTTTTTCTTGATTTTTGGGGGTTTTCTTAGGATTTTATTTCCGTCGGTTCTTGGAGCTCATCCAGATCGGCCATCCTAGATCCCGCACCCCTAGCTGAGGTTGAGCCTAAGAACATGTCTCACTAGTTTTTTATTCCGGATACCATCCCTTCAGTTTTGACTCCGAATGATCTTTCATTGATCCGCATTCAATATGGGGTTCCCCTTCAGTATGACCTCGAGCTCCCTAGGTCGGACGAATGCGCTAGTTTGCCTCCAGTCGATCGATTTTGTCTGTATCTAAAAGCCTTGCATGCCAAGCTTCGACATCCCTTTCCATCCTTTATTGTCACACTTTTTTTCTCTTTGAACATTTCTTTTGCCTTCGTCATACCGATCTCTTTTGGTTTGTAATTGATTTTCTTTTTCTTTGTCATCTAGCCAAAGTCCAGCCAACTATTTCACTTTTTCAAAATTTTTACACTTTCAAGCATCATCCTTTCACGAAGGACTGGTGGTATTTCTTCCCTCAGTTTGGTAAGAAGGGGTTATTGAAAGGTTCTTTTTCTTCCATTCATAATTGGAAGAAGAAATACTTCTATGTCCGATGTCCGATCTTACTGCTTGACCTTCCTCATTGGAGCTTCCTCCGAAAATTAGTTCGTCGAGCCCCTAGTTTAGTCGGAGCTATCCTCGAGTCTTCTAACAAGCTCAAGGCATACCGAGCTCCTCTTCTTTCCGACCTTCTAAAGGAGCAGATCTTATTCAACCTTGACTTAAGTCCTCTCAACCCCACTGGTACTATTGTTGTTATCACTATATATATATATATATATATATATATATATATATATATATATATAGTATGAATGTTCAATTCTTGTGAAGTTTTGCATGTACCTTGGCTGACTATAGTTTTTTCTTTGTCACAAAAATAGATATTGATGCTATGGAGATGCTCACCAAGGGCCTTTACGCCTAGAAGAAAAGGAAGGGGAAGGTCCCGAGCGAGGGTTCAAAATGGGTGAAGGTCGGCGCCTCCGACCTTGCATCTCCTGCTGCTGCAGATGTCACACCCGAGGTCCGCCCATGAGTCGAGGTCGCCCCAGCTGCCGGCGTCGACATCGTTGAAGGTGGGTTGCTTCTCCCCGAGCCCACAGATCTTTTGATAGGGGATCATGCATCACATCCTTCCACTGACAAGAAAAAGGAGAAGGGGAAGGGAAGGTCGGCCGTTGCGAAGGTAGCCCACAAGGCCCGTCCGAGTGAACCAAGTAACAGTGGTAGCAATGATCTAGGGGTGGACCCCTTCGACAATCCGGACATCATCTAGGATCTAACTAACAAATTTGCCATGCCTGAGGTAGTGGACCGCAAGGCTGATCTTGATCAGACGTAGTTCATCTAGGACTTTTTTGGGACTTTTCTCAAGGTAATCATCTTATAATACTCTCTTTTTCATTTTTCTTTCTTTCATTCCTCTATATTATTGCTATTTTGCTATGGTAGTCAGGTCACCAAATAATTGCCTACCTCAAGAGGGTGAATTGCCAGAAGGCGGAGATGTTGAAGGTCTAGGAGGATCTTCGAGCCGAGATTGGTCGCCTCTAGGAAAAGGCCGTCGAAGCTGAGTGCTCCATGAAGGAGAAGGCAGTGGAAGTTGTGAATATCCAAGATGCACTTCGAAAGAAGAAGCTCGTCTCGACCAGGCTGAAGGTTGCTCTGGCACAAGAGGAGGAGAAAAGAAAAAAAGCCAAGGGGAGGGTCATCGAGCTAGAGGCTTGCGAGGTGAAGTCAGCTCAGAGGTGGCAACTCGGGCCATGGAGGAGTTCAAGGCCTCCTTCAAAATGAAAGATCTGAACATCGCCTTCGGCCAGAAGGCGTTCATCAAGGGCTTCGAACTCTACGAAGGTAGGGTGGCCCAAAAATTTTCCAAGCTTGACCTAAGCTTTTTAGATGAGGAGGATCTTGGTGAAGAAGCAAGACTATCCAGCACTACAGCTGATCATTCTCCTATCGATCCAGCCCCCGATCCATCTGAACCAGCCATGGAGAAGCCCGAGCCTGCTCAAGAACCTGAGGCCACCGAGGGTGCTCCAACCTCTTCCATCACCGCACCCTTCGAGATTGAGGACCTCGAATAGTTATACTTTTTCTTTTTTCTCTTTTGTTTTACTTTGTACTTGAAAGCTTTTAGTTAAATGAAGTGAATTTACTTTTATCTATGCCTTTCTTTTTATTGGTGTTGTGTCATGTGTTATCCAGAATTCCTCTAATAATCAGAGCCATAACCTGCTATCTCCAATCGACGCCGACCCCTTACTTCAGGGAGTTCCACTAAAATCTTTAATAAAAAGCTTTAAAAGGAAAGTCCACCATTTAAAGAAGAAGTTGAAGAAGATGGAGGATGACCTTCAAGCTTCTCGGAAGAACGCTTTGGAGGTGATCAAAGAGGTCACTCGCCTCCAAAATTTACACATGAAGGACTCTGCAAGCTTCAACATCCGGAAGGGCAGCTTTAAGAGGAAGATTGCCGAGCTCAAGAAAAATGCCAGTGACAAATCTTGGATACTAACGGCAAAAATCAGCTCTCTCGAAGCCGATCTCAAGATAGCAAAAGAGAAAATTCTTCTGCTGAAGGAAAGTTTGCTGTGGTCTACCGACAAGGCTCGGTACGACTAGGACTGATCCAAGAAGATCTCCAAGCTTTAGAAGCAGTTACGAGAAATCGAGGACTAGCACAATAGTTATAGAATAACCTAGATGAAGAAAATGTCTAGGCTTGAATGCGAGCTCAAGGCCGCCAGAGATGAAGCGACTTATTTTTAGAGGTGATTGCATAGTAGTTAGTAAGCTGGTGCAAGTGGTGAGTCAGAGGAGATCATCTTCTTGAAGGGGACCATCGGCAAGCTCTTAGAAATGGTTAGGATGGAGAAGGCCGAGGTTCAATGGTTGAAGCTCTAGCTAACCTACAAGCATCAGGATGTCAAGGATGTGGAGACCGAGTCTAAGGTCTTGAGGAAGCAGCAGCGAGAGCTTGAAGACAAATTCCAATATGCCAATAGGATGCACGTAGATGGTCTATATAAGAAGAAGGAGCTTGAGGGGGAGATCCTTAAGGCCTTAGTGATGGCTGGGGCCAGCAGCCCAAAGTCTGAGGAGTTTGGTCCATCTTAGGGCTTCGACTTTTTTCTTCTTTTTTCTTTTCATGTAATCGATCTTGCCGACCTTTATTTTGCTTGTAGTGAAGTTATATTTGCAATAAAATGATACCTTTTTCATCATTTTCTTATACAAATTCAATGCTTGTTAATGGCTTCACTTTCTTCACCTCGTTTTTCTTTGTTTTGTCTTCTAATGAGATGCTTGTTGTGGATGCCGAGCTGGGGGTCCCTTCCATGAACTAGGGTGGGGTTCTTCTTTTCGTATTTGATATAGCCGTAGGGGGATACATATAAGGGTCACTGGTAGGGCTTTTTCTTTTTTCTTGTTTTAGATTAACGAGGCCTTGGTCTACCTTTTATTAGGATGAGGTTCTCTTTTGCTCCTTATGCAATCATAGAAGCACGTTAGGGCCATTGACAGGGCCTCTTCCCTCACCTCATCTTAGTTTAACGAGGTCTTTGGCCTTGCTCACATTAGGACGAGGTTCTTCTTCTATTTCTAACATGGCTGTAGGGGCACATTAGGATCGTTGATAGGGCCTCTCCCTTCATCTCATCTTGGATTAACGAGATCTTCAGCCTTGCTCATGTTAGAATGAGGTTCTCCTCCTATTCCGAACATGGCTGTAGGGGCACATTAGAACCATTGACAGGACCTCTCTCCTCATCTCGTCTTAGATAAATGAGATATTCGGCTTTACTCATATTAGGACGAGGTTCTCCTCCTATTCCTAACATGGCTATAGGGGCACATTAGGATCATTGATAGGACCTCTTCTCTCATCTCATCTTAGATTAATGAGGCCTTCAACTTTGCTCATGTTAGGACGAGGTTCTCCTCCTATTCCTAATGTGGCTGTAGGGATACATTAGGGCTGTTGATAAGGCCTCTCCCTCATCTTGTCTTAAATTAACAAAGCCTTCGATTTTACTCACGTTAGGATGAAGTTCTCCTCATATTCGTAATGTGGTTGTAGGGGCATGTTAAGATCGTTGATTGGGTCTCTCCCCTCATCGCATCTTAAATTAACAAGATCTTCAGCTTTGCTCATGTTAAGATGAGGTTCTCCTCCTATTTCTAACGTGGCTATTGAGATATATTAGGGCCATTGATAGGATCTCTCCCCTCATCTCGTCTTAGATTAACGAGGCCTTCGACTTTACTCACATTAGGATGAGGTTCTTCTCCCATTCCCAACGTGACTGTAGGGGCACATTAGGATCGTTGACAGAGCGTCTTCTCTCATCTTGTCTTAGATTAATGAGACCTTCAACTTTGTTCATGTTAGGACAAGGTTCTCCTCCTATTCGTGGCTATTTTTGTTGCACAACTAAGTTCGAAAAGTTGTTTCTTGCCATTACAAATTTATAATAGAGATCGGAGTGTTAAAGTAGAGGGATCTTATTATAACCAAATCATTGATAACACATCCTAGGTTTTTTAAGCTCCACGATCAGGGTAGATCGGCTCCTGTGAGCTCCTTCAGGTAATATGTCCTAGGCTAGATGACTTTTTTGACTTCGTAGGGTCTTTTTCAATTTGGGGCGAGTTTTTCTTGATTCTGGGGCTGAGAAATAGCTACTCACTGAAGCACCAAGTCTCTCACTCTGAATGCTTTATCCTTAACTCTGAAGTCATAGTATCGAGCCACCCTTAATCTATAAGTAGCCATCCGAACTTGGGCTTCTTCTCATTTTGCCTCCAATAGATCGAGGTTAGCTCTGATGTCGTGCAAATTGTGCTGCTCATTGAAGGCCAAGATCCATGCTGATGGGAGCTTGAGCTCGATCGGGATGATCGCCTCCATTCTAAAGGCCAAGGCAAATGGTGTTTCTCCAGTTGACAGTCTTTGGATAGTTTGGTATGCCTAGAGTACATTATAGAGTTCATCCACCCAAGTCCCCCCTGCTCTTTCAAGCCTTATCTTGATATCCTACAATAGGATCCTGTTGGTCTCCTCTGCTTCACCATTTGCTTATGGATGGGCCACTGACATGAAGTTATGGAAGATATTCAAGTCTTCACAAAACTCCGCAAACTTTGTCCCAGTGAATTACCACCCATTATCTATTATAAGGGTCTGAGGAAGACCAAATCTGCAAATAATTGGCTTCCAAATAAAGTCTTGCACTTTGGCTTTAGTAATCCTTGCTAGGGGTTCGACCTCGACCCATTTGGTGAAGTAGTCAATCACAACTAAAAGAAACTTTCATTGTCTGGATGCCATAGAAAAGGATCCAAGTATATCCATTCCTCATTGCGCAAATGGCCAAGGAACACTTAATGGCATAAGCTCGAAGGATGGTTGCCTCTGTATATTTGCATTTCTCTAGAAGTGATCACACCTTGTAACATATTCGATACAATCATGATGCATAGTTGGCCAATAATACCCTTGCTGCAATAGCTTATGAGAAAGGGGTCTAGCATCTAGACGGTTCCCACAAATTTCTTCATGCACTTCTTATAATATAAAATCAGCTTCGAAAGATTGGAGATACTTCAGGAGAGGCAGGGAGTATGACCTTTTGTATAGTTTGCCTTCATAAAGGACATATCGAGAGGCTTGGTTACTTAGCTTTCGAGCTTTCTTTGGATCAAAGGGGAGTGTCCCATCTTTGAGATAAGTAATCAATGGATCGATCCCGTAGGGCTCACGATCGATCTGCATTGTAGACTGCGGTTCTTCTGTACTCGGGCATTTCAACACTTCAAAGTATACTTCTTTGGGAAGCTCGTTGGGGGTGAGTGTGGCCTGCTTGGACAGGAGGTCGGCTCTAATATTTTTTGTCCTTAGAATTCACTGAATGCTGAAGTTGTTGAAGGCTAAGGTTAGGCTCTTTACTTTCTTAAGATACTTTATTATACTTGTCTCCTGAGCTTCATAAGTGCCATTGACTTGTCCCACTATCAACTATGAGACGCTATAAGCTTGGAGCCGGTTTGCCTTGAGTTCTTTTGGTATCTTCAATCCTGCTATCAGAGCTTCATATTCTATCCTATTATTTTTTGTAGGAAACTCAAATCGTAGTGTGTACTCAGCAATGACCCCTTTTGGATTGACCAGGATCAGCCCAGCACTAGTATCAAAAGCATTGGAAGAGCCATCCACATACAAGGCCCATAAACCTTCAAAAAGATATGCTCTTTATTCGAGGGAGCTCGGCTACAACAATAGAATGTCGATCTCATTCTGCTCAAGTTCAGTATCATCTGGGATCGTGCATTCAAATATAAAATTAGCTGGTATCTAAGCTTTGATTGACGGTCGAGGTTGATAATTGATGTCAAACTCCATCAGCTCAATAGCCCACTTTGCTACTCTTTCAGATGCATCTATTCGATGAAGAACTACTTTGATTGGTTGGTTAGTGAGGAGCATTATGGTATGCCCTTGGAAGTAGGGCCAAAGTCTTTTGACTACAATCTATTAGATATATGTGCCCTAGAAGCCAGAATTGGCTGACACTTGTGATACACTTCTAGGGGCAAAATTATAATTTTGACTATAATCAATAAAATGGGTTATTTTCTATCACATGTGTGTATTTAGTGTCTGTGATACATCCTTTGAGTTAATGGTAATGATAATTCATATTTTCAAGAGTTGAAAATTTAAGACATGAATAATCATTATTAACTCATAAAATGCTCCCGACCATTGGATCATCACGAGGATGGTGATTGATCCAGAAGGTTGGTGTACAATCACTTTTCTTTAGTAGATGAGTCATGAGTCTATGGTGTGGGGACACCGGAGCGAGAGTATAGGTACTCGTTAGAGAACGAGGGCACTGAGCGTGACCACCTCGAGTAGTCATTAGGAAGTCTACCTTCTCGTCAATGACTGACTCGATGCTGCAGTAGTGTGTCTGGTTCTTTGACCTGAGGTGCATCGGCAGTTCACCTTGAGGGTGTTATAGTTTGACTACACCATTACTCGGTCTCCTAGCCATATGGAACCCTGAGGTGTATGTTGGCTATAGCATGTTCATTGTAGGAACTGGATGCATCAAGATGGAATCTATCTACCTCGGTGGTAGAGGAGCAGCCCTATGATGATCATGAGAATCAAGTCCAGAAGCCCATGGCCATGGCAGAGTGAAATAATAGAAAGAGTTTCTATTTAGATTTTCACATTGGACTTGAATCGAATGATTACATCATATGACAGAGACTAGGGTTTGACGAGTTCACCTTAACCCTAATCTGATCGGGGCTCAAGATAGAAGAACTTAATCACACAGGTAGCTGCACCAAGAGGTTCGCATTCAGCTCTGATGGGTTGCCACCATATACTGCTAGGTGTCACTGGTGGATTTTGGGAGCAATTAGAATGATTTAGATGATCGATCATTCTAGCTGTTCGAATCAGAAGAGTTCTGATCCATCGAAAGGAGTTTCGATGATGTCGATGATAGAGATCATGACATATCCCATTACCATACAGAACTGAACCTAACTGGGTCACACAAACAAGGGTTTGAATCTGGTGATCATCAATTGAACTGATCTAGTTCAATTGATCTGAATGAGATTCAATTAGGTTCAAGGAAATCGTGCTAGCACTCGATTGAACCTAACGTTCTTCTTTTACTATCATAAATAAGTTGTCCTGACTGAGCCAAAGGAGTTTGTGCTCAATCAGAGGCCTTCATATGGTCTGACTGGAGGTTGTCCAAGTCAGAAAAGGTTGTCTTATTTTGTAAGACATTACCTGCCATTTTTGGTCACCTGCCATTTCTTGTTCTTTGACTTTGGTCAAAAGTCTACCTTTGACTGGTCAAATGTTGACCATTGATACTTTGACTTTTGACCACATGTCATGCACCTATTGGAGAGCTGGTGGGGGCCTGTCCCCCTGCCAGAACCTGGCAAGGAAGAGGGCGCACGCCACCCTTGGCGTGTGCCCAAGCTGGAGGCGCCTAGGAGTCCCTGTTGGACAGGGACTCCATCTCCTTTTTGGATTCCAATTAGAGTTCTCCTAAGAACCAACTTTGACTGGTCTTAGGCACCCTCTAAGGAGGAATCCAGGGGACTCTATTCCCACCAATCAGATTTAGATCTGATTTCACAAAGAGTTGTGATTGGTTGGGAAGAAGAGGAGTTGGATCACAGTTAGTCTATAAATAAGACCCTGCGCCCAACTCAAAGAGGTATCTGAATTAATTGAGATCCCCATGCCCCAAGGCTGCCTCTCCCCTCCTTCCTCCATGCCAAAGCCATCTTCTCCCTCTCCTCTCCACGTCCAAAAGGAGTTTTGGACCTTGGTTGGTGCGATCCAGATCAAGAGAAAGGCGATCAAAAGCTAAGAAGGCTGCGCTGCTGCAAAGGACGACTGCTGATCTTCAAAAGGAGTTTTGAAGATCCTCCAGATCAGATCCAGATCTGAATTTTTGGAGATGTGATAGAGAAGAAGAGGATCTCCAGATCCAGCCTGAGTGGATACCGGTAGAGGCCAGGCGCTTGCGTGGCTAGATCCAGAACCTTCCGCTGCAACAGGATCATCAACAGGGTAATAGGATTACCCAAATCAGGTAAATTAAATTTGATTTAATTTATCTTATTTTATTTTATTTATTAAAATAATAAGAATCAGATCTAAAACATCTCAGATCTGATTAGATCAAAGAAAAAAAATTTTTGAAATATATCTCTTGATCTGATCAGATCTGAACGAACCTGGTCCGAAAAATCAGGATTTCCCTTCAACTGGTATCAGAGCCAAGGTTCTAAAAGTATTTAGATCTATTTTTAAATTTATTTTAATTAAAAAATAAGTGATTTCAGATGTCACATGAGATGTGATCAGATCTGAAATTAGAAAAAATTAAAATTAAATGATTTGGATCTAAGATTAGAAAATATGCATGACTAGTTCTAAAATAGAATAGTTCTATAGAATAGTCTTGCATGTTTTTAATTTAATTTAATTAAATTATATTTTAGATCTATTTATTTACTATTTTTTGATATTATAATGGTTATAATAAGATCTAAAAAATAGTAAATAAAATTATTTAATTTTTAAATATCATATGAGATATGATTGATGCATGTCTAGACTAGTTGTAGAATAGTTCTACATAATTATCTAGATTAGAATTTATTTTGATTAGATCAATTTAAATCTAATTTTTTAGATTATTATGAGATAATTTAGATCTAAAAATATGCATGATTCGATACATGAGATGTATGCAAAATATGCCATGATTAGATCTAATTTGTATATGAGATATATGATATAGATCTAAAACTGTTTTGTAGTATTGCATGTTCCTGATTAAGGCGTTCCTCTTGGCCGTCCGGTCATAAGAATGAAGAAGGGTTTAAAGGCCCTCTCTTCCCATTCGATGGGGTGTTCTTATGATGTGTAGGGGTGCTGCACGTTCGTCCTTAATCAGAAATCCAAAACTTACTTTCTGCAAAACCCTAGATCCTGAAACCCTAGGATTTATTGTGCATATTTTGTTTATGAACCCTACTTAATTAAAATTAAGATTATGAAATATTAATTAGATCTAAAATTGAGAATTTTAGATCTAAGACATATTCATAATACTGGGTTCGGGCTTGGGTAGCTCAATTAGGTCTAAGCGGTTGATCAAACCGAATCAAGAGTTGGTTAGATGGGATCAACAATGCTTAAATTGACCAGCCTAATAGGATTAAGTCTGGGTCAAGATCGAGTCACGATCAAGCAAGACCTAATTAGGCTCAGAGGTTAGAGTCTGGATTGTAGGCTAACCCAATTGGTTCTGGCTCAACAATTTGGTGTCTAAGGTAAGTTTGGCACATACGACCGACTTGATTTTTAATTGGAAGCTACTCGACCTGAATGCATTCTTGTATGAGTTAATGGCATATTCCTTCCACCGATCTCACTTACCTGGCCATATCTGTTGACACAGTTCTGATCTGAGGTGGTCAATAATCCGAGCTAACCCATGCCACTAGGTTAGTCATAATTGTTATGACTATGATAAGTCTAGTTTAATGAGACCTGAATCAATTCTCCCTAAGAAAAGATTAAGTCTGAGGTCTTCCACCATTGTAGATGTGCGGGCCCTTCCCGGGGTTGATTGTTCTCGGCTGGATACAGTGGCTCAGTTGCACCGAGAAGATGCAACCATGTCTATTAGGCATTGGATGCTATGGGCTGGAGGATGAGTTGGGCTCAATATTTTGGATACGGTGAGAGACTCAATTAGGAATCCAGTCTATGCAAATGGTGGGTCTGACTTAACTAAGGAGTGGATCAATATTCTGGATACGGTGAGATTCATGAATTAGAGACCAAGTTTGGGTGCACCATGATTAGAGAATCATTGAACAAGAGTTGTTCACTCATTGGCTAACCCATCACCAATAACTGTTAGGTGAGGTGATGAGTCAGTTGGTGAGACCGCACCACCCACTAGAAATCATTAATCATGGAGATTTTTGCATCTCTACAGAGGGAGTGTAGGGATCCGAGAAAATAGTGGAAGCTAATTTATTTAAAAATAAAATTTCTAAATAAATTGGTCAAGTCATAATTACAGTATCTAACTAGAATCTTTGACTCTCTACAGGAAAATGTCTGCATCCAACCCATTAGCACGTATCCTGGACACACATAGACTGACCGGACCCAATTATAAAGATTGGCTCAGGAACTACAAAATTATTTTGGATTTCGAGAAGTTAACCCATGTATTGGACCAGGACCCTCCCACCTTACCAGCCCGTCCATCCATTGAACAGAGAGCATCTCTGGAAAAATGGATAGACGAAGATAATAAGGCCAGATATTACATGTTGGGCTCGATGTCTGATGAGCTCCAGCGCCAACATGAAGATATCGGGACTGCTCGCCAAATGTTGGCTCACCTGTAGGAGATGTTTGGTGAACAGAGTCGCGCAGCCAAATATCAAGTCACGAAATGACTTTTTAAGGCTAAGATGCGTGATGGGCAGTCAGTCCAAGATCACTGTCTGATGATGATCAAGGACATTGGAAGAGCTTGAGAAGCTCGGTGTGAAGTTAGACTTGGATCTGCAGAATGATATTATTCTGCAATCCTTGACTGATGCATATGGGCAATTCATCATGAATTACCACATGCATAAACTTCAAAATTTCTTGGCCGAATTAATGAATATGCTGGTCACCGCTGAGCTTTCTATGAAAGATTCTAAAGGCTCAGTTCTTGCTATGGAATGGACTTCTTCCAAAAGAAAGTCTTATGGAAAGAAAAAGAAGTCTGCAAAAAAGCAGAAGGATGGAAGGAACAAAGAAGAAGAAGGCAGAGCCGAAGATGAAAGCCGCTGTCAAAGGAAAGTATTTCCATTGCAACAGCGACGGCCATTGGAAGCGGAACTGCCCTACTTACCTGGCCACCCTGAAGAACAAGAAGGAAGGTCCTTCTGGAGGTATGCTCGTTATTGAGTCTAACCTTATGGTTTCTTCTGCATCCAGTTGGGTGCTTGACTCTGGTTCTAGTGCTCATCTGTGCACTTCTATGCAGGGTCTTGAGGATAGCAGGAGGCTGAGGGATGGAGACATGATCCTACGCATCGGTAATGGAGCAAGAGTTGCTGCAGTGGCCGTGGGAACATACCCTCTTCGATTACCATCTGGTTTAGACTTAGTTTTGAAAGACTGTTATTATGTGCCTGCAGCTAGCAGGAATTTGATTTCTGTTTCATGCTTAGCACTAGAAGGCTATGTGATTACCTTCTTTAAGGACCATTGTAACATTCTTTATGAAAGAAATAAAATTGCAAATGGTTTCCTTATTAATGGTCTTTATCAGCTACATATTGATGTACCTATTCTAACTATCGAGCAAAATGTGAATGCCAAACGACCTAGGGATAGTCCAAATGATAGATATCTATGGCACCTGAGATTAGGTCATATAGCAGAAGATAGGATCAACAAATTGGAGAAAAATGGGCTATTGAGTCCATTGACTTCCGAGTCATATCCAACTTGTGAATCTTGTCTTCAAGGCAAAATGACTAAACTCCCTTTTGTTGGACATGGGGAGAGGGCCACAGATCTCCTTGCCCTAGTACATACTGATGTGTGCGGCCCATTTGATGTGCCGGCTAGAGGCAATTTTGTCTACTTCATTACCTTTACCGATGATCTGTCTAGGTATGGGTATGTGTATCTTATGAGACACAAGTCTGAAGCTTTTGAAAAGTTCAAAGAATTCAGACATGAAGTAGAAAAACAAACTGAAAAACCCATTAAGGTTCTTCGATCAGATCGAGGAGGTGAATACCTTAGCCGAGAATTCCTAGACTATCTCAAGGAAAATGGCATAGTCTCTCAATGGACTCCACCAGGAACACCTCAACTCAACGGGATTTCAGAACGGAGAAATCGGACTCTATTGGATATGGTTCGATCCATGATGAGCTTCACAGACCTCCCTGATTTTCTTTGGGGACACTCATTGTTAACTTCAATTTATCTACTGAATAGGGTTCCCTCTAAAACCGTTCCTACCACACCGTATGAGATATGGCATGGTAAGAAACCAAGTCTGAGTCATCTCAGAATTTGGGGTTGTCCGGCTCATGTCAAAAGACAACAAGTGGACAAGTTAGAGTTTAGGTCCTTTAGAGCTCGATTCATAGGATATCCTAAAGAGTCATTAGGATACTATTTCTACATTCCAGAAGACCACAATGTGATTGTGAGTCGACATGCCATCTTTCTTGAAAAATAGTTTATTCAAGATAGCGGCATTGGAAAGCAGATTAAGCTTGATGAGAAAGTCTCACAAGTACAACGAGCTAAGGACCAATTGGAACCAAATCAGGTTGAGCCAATAAGAACACTACCTCCTCCACCTCGTAGATCGGAAAGAGTTTTCCATCCCCTGAAAGATACTTAGGTATTATTTCAGAGAAAGTAGAGGAAATGTTCCTCGTAGGTAATGGTGCTCATGGTGATGATCCCAAAACCTACAACGAGGCGATATCAGATATCGACTCCGAGAAATGGCTAGAGGCAATGCAGTCAGAAATTGACTCGATGCACTCAAACCAAGTCTGGACCTTGGTAGATCCACCAGAAGGTATAGTACCTATTGGGTGTAAATGGATCTTCAAGAGAAAGATTGGTGCAGATGGGAATGTGGAGACATTCAAGGCTAGACTAGTGGCAAAAGGTTATAGTCAACGCGAAGGCATTGACTATCAGGATACCTTTTTCCCAGTGGCTATGCTAAAATCCATCCACACATCAGATGCCATTCCTCTATACTGCGACAATATGGCACTATGTAGCCCTTTCAAGGAAGCCAGGTTCTCACCAGAAATCCAAGCATATTGAGCGGCGATTACCACCTTATTCCGCGTTACCTTGAAAAAGGGTTACATCGAGGTCAAGAGAAGTCAACTCTGCAGTAATGTGGTAGACCCTTACAAAGCCATTGGACCAGCAGGAAGATCGAAGCCCACCCTTGAGAAGATGGCTACTAGACTTTTGTTAAGTCAATTGGCTTGTGCCGACAAGTGGAAGATTGTTAGATATATGTGCCCAGAAGTCAGAATTGCTCGACAACTTGATAATACACTTCTTGGCGCCAAAATTATAATTTTGACTATAATCAATTAAAATGGGTTATGTTTCTATGACATATGTTGTATTTAGTTGTTCTATGAATACATTCCTTTATTAATACGGTAATGATAATTCACATATTTTCAAGAGTTGGACAAAATTTAAGACATGAATAATCATCTATTTAACTCATTAAAATGACTCCGTACCATAGATCATCACGAGGAATGGTGATTAATTCGAAAGGTTTGTACAACACTCTCTTTTTTAGTATTATGAGTCTGAGTATATGGAGAGACACTGGAGGTGAGAGTTACAGAGTACTCGTTAGAGAATGGAGGGCACTGAGCGTGGACCACCTCGAGAGTCATTAGGAAGTACTACCTTCTCATCGATGACTGACTCGGATTGCCTACAGTAGTGTGTCTGATCTTTTGACCTGAGTGCATCGGCAGTCACTGAGGTGATAGTTTGACTACACCATTACTCGGTCTTCTAGCCATAAGGAACCTGAGGTGTATGTTGCGCATATGAGCATGTTCATTGTAGGAACAATGGATAGCATTAAGATGGAATCTATCTACCTCGGTGGTAGAGGAGCAGCCCTATGATGGATATGAGAATCAAGTCCAGCAAATCCATGGCCATAGCCAGAGTGAAATAAAGAAAGAGTTTCTATTTAGGTTTTCACATTGGACATTGAAATCGAATGGTTACATTTTCATATGACAGAGACGAGGTTTGACGAGTTCACCTTAACCCTAATCTGATCGGGGCTCAAATAGGAAGAACGTATCACACAAGTATGCACCAAGAGGTTTGCACAGCTCTGAGGGTTGCCACATATACTGCTAGGTGTTACTGATGGATTTTGGGAGCAATTAGAATTGATTTAGATGATCGATCATTCTAGCTGTTCGGAAATCAGAAGAGTTCTGATCCCATCGAATAAGGAGTTTCAATGATGTCCCATGATAGAGATTCATGAACACTATTTCCCTTACCATATAAGAACTGAACCTAAACTGGGTCACACAAACAAGGTAACAACGAATCTTGTGATCATCAATTGAACTGATCCAGGGTTCAATGCGATGAGATTTCAATAGGTTCAAGGAAATCGTTGCTAACACTCGATTGAACCTAACGTTCTTCTTTTGCTATTCATAAATTAAGTTGTCCTATCTGAGCCAACAGGCAGTTTGCTGCTCAATTAGAGGCCTTTCATATAGCTCTGACTGGAAAGGTTGTCCAAGTCAAAAAAGGTTGTCTTATTTTGTAAGACATTACCTATCATTGAGTCACCTGCCATTTTCTTGTTTTTGACTTTGGTCAAAAAGTCTACCTTTGACTGGTCAAATGTTGACCATTGATACTTTGACTTCTGTGCCATGTGTCATGGCACCTATTGGAGAGCTGGTGGGCCTGTCCTCCCTTGCCAGAACCTGCAAGGAATACGGCGCACGCCACCCTTTTGGCGTGTGCCCAACTGGAGGCGCCTAGGAGTCCCTATTGGACAGGGACACCCATCTTCCTTTTTTTTGGATTCTAATTTGAGTTCTCCACTAAAAACAGGACTTCATACTGGTCTTAGATCCCTCTAAGGAGAATCCAGGGGACTTATTCCCACCATTAGATGTTATAGATCTGATTTCACAAAGTAGTTTGTTGACCTTGGTTGAGGAAGAAGAGGAGTTGGATCGTAGTTAGGTCTTAAGTAAGACCCTGCGCCCAACTCAAGAGAAACAGGTATCTAAATTTAATTTGAGATCTCCATTGCCCAAGGCCTTCTTCCTTCTCCTGCCTCCATGCCAAAGCTCTTCTCCCTTCTCTCCATGTTTAAAAGGGTTTTCGGACCTGGTTGGTGCAATTTTAGATTTAAAAGATAAGGCGAGTGAAAGCCTAAGAATGCTGCGCTGACTGCAACAAAGAGAACACGAACTGCTCTGATCTTCACAAAGAAGTTTTGAAGATTCCTCCCAGATCACCCAATCCAGTTTCTAATTTTTGGAAGAGACGTGATTAGAGAAGAGAGGATCTCCAGACCATAGCCCCGCAGTGCCAGAATATCAGGAAATAGAGGCCAGACAATTGGCAGAATAAGCTTGATCCAGAACCTTCTGCTGCCTAAATATAGGCATCCATCACACGCGACCATATTAGGATAACTTCAACCCCACAATACTCAAAAAACAAGCAGTAGAAGATTCAATCTTGAATACATTACATTTATATACATAACAATTTATCTAATTTCTAAAATTCCATAATAAATCAAATTTGAAACACACATCCTTATATCTGATCTAGATCAAAGAAAAAATTTTTTGAAATATATCTCTTGATCTGATTGGATCTGAACGAATCTGGTCCGAAAAATCAGAATTTCTCTTCACAATCAGAGGAGCGTAAGTCAATTTTTTTAATTTAATGTACCTGATTTTTGCATCTCTCAATACTCGACTCATGTAATAGATCAACCATTGCACTTTTGCTTCTTTCTCGATTAGGACCATTGCTAGGGCTGCAGGAGAGATTGCTAGGTATTGGAATAATTCTTCTTTAGACTCGGGCTTTGCCAATAGTGGGGGCAAACTGAGGTAATCCTTGAGTTCTTTGAATGCCTGTTAACACTCCACCATCTAGCAGAAGTTCTTTAGTTGCTTGAGGACTTGGAAGAAGGGCATACAC
This sequence comes from Cocos nucifera, assembly GCA_006176705.1. Lineage (NCBI taxonomy): Eukaryota > Viridiplantae > Streptophyta > Magnoliopsida > Arecales > Arecaceae > Cocos > Cocos nucifera. Next base: position 209,152 of record QRFJ01000174.1, on the reverse strand, counting down.
TGCTCGACCAACTTTGAGACAAAGCGGTTTAAGGATGCCACCTTTCCGGTCAGGCATTGGACTTTCTTTATGGATTTTGGGGCGGTCATCTCCTAGATGGCCCAGATCTTCTCTGGATTAGCTTTGATCCCCCATCTTGAGACCATGAACCACAAGAATTTTCTTGAGGTCACTTCAAAAGTATATTTAGTCGAGTTCAGCTTCATCTTGTATCTTCAAAGGGCAATGAAGGTTTCTTCAAAGTCGGTAATGTGATTGGATGAGGTCTGGCTCTTGACAAGCATATCATCCACATAGACTTTCATGTTGCGATCGATCTGCTCCTTGAAGATCTTAGTGACCAAGCATTGATAGGTTGCGCTTGCATTTTTAAGTCCAAAAGACATGACTCTTTAACAATAAAGGCCATGGTTAGTAATAAAAGCAGTTTTCTCCTCATCCTTTGGTAACATCTAGATTTGATTGTAGCCGAAAAAGGCATCTATGAAGGTGAGGAGCTCAAGGGCCGAGGTTGCATCCACCAACTGATCAATTCTAGATAGGGGATAGCTATCCTTTGGGTATTTCTTGTTCAGCTTTTTAAATTTGATACACATTCTCCACTTGTCGTTGGCCTTCCTGACTAGGACCGCATTGGAGACCCAACTTGGGTAGTGAACTTCTCAGGTGAACCCGGCTTTGAGGAGCTTATCCACTTTCTCCGCTATTACCTTTTGCCTTTTTGGTGCATGGCCCCGAATTTTCTTTTTCATGAGCCTGTACTTAGGATCGACAGCCAATTGATGTTCCATGACTTCAACATCAATTCCTGGCATGTCTACTGTGATCCAGGCGAAGATGTCAGCATTCTTCCATAAGAAGATAATGAGCTGCTCTCAGACTTCATCTTTCAAGTTGGAGCTGATCTGCACCGTATGCTCCGTACTTTCATCATTCAGAGGGATGATTATAAGATCTTCCATGGGCTCGCTCCGCTCGTCAGTAAGATCATCGCGAACATCCAGTCCATCAATCGGGCAAGGGTTGGGTTGGCTTTCTTTTTGTAAGGCGATGGAGTAGCAGTGCCTGGCCAAAGCTTGATCTTCTCTGATCTTCTTTATTTTGTTGTCTGTTGGAAACTTTATTTTTAAGTAGTAGATCGATACCATGGCCTGGAGTGCATTCAAACCAAGTCAGCCAAGAATGGTATTGTAGGCAGACGAGGCCTTTACTATCAAAAAGTTGACCTATGCCCTAGCCTATTTTGGGTATTGCCCTGCAGCCATAGATAGCATTATTATTCCTTCGACTGGCACAATATCACCAGTGAAGCCCACTAGTGAGAGTTCATAGGTCCTAGGTGGTTATTGGATATAGATATTTTAGAGAAAGTATCATAAAATAAAACATCGATGGAGCTTTCATTATCTACCAGAACATGGCGTGCATCATAGTTAGCAATGTTTAAAGAAATTACAACTGTGTCATTATGCGGGATCTGGATCCCTTGGGCATCCTCGTTGGTGAAAGTGATGGGCTACTCAGTCCTCCACCTCTTTGCGGGCTTCATCGGTCCGCTAACCTTCCCTCGCCAAAGTCTTCCAAAGATCGTGTTGATGATGCTAAGTGGGGGTCGATCTCCTTGTTGCTCCTCCCTCCTTGGTGGTTCTAGGGAAGGGGGGTCCCTCGGCCAATCCTCCTATCCCCAAGGCCAACATTGTAGGAATTAGCCGAGCCTACCCCACCTAACAAGCTCCTCAATCTCGTTTTGAAGCTGAATGCATTCTTTGGTATCATGATCATGGTCGTGATGATAAAGGTAAAACTTGTTGGGATTGTGCTTGCTGGGATGAGTGCGCATCCTTTTCAGCCTTGGTAACTGCTCCCTGATTTCCAACAGTACTTGGATTTTTGAAGCATTGAGGGGAGCGTAGTTGTGAAACCTTATGAGGAGGAAGTCCTGTCATGCCCTTCTATCAGGGCATCTTTTTTTTCAAGCCTGAGGAGGAGTTCAAACTCGCTTGCACTCAGAAAGAGTTCTAGAGCGTGGTCGGGCTTCCCTCAGCTTTTCTTCAACCATGGGCACACTTGATTCGCTCGCTCACCACTCTTCGGTGGCTTCACTATCCTTGGCCTTAAAGGCCTCTTCTGCTCGAGCATAACCTTCAGCCTGAGTCAACATATCAGCAAAATTTTTGGGGTACTTCTTCAAAAAAAATAGCAGATCATTCTTCTGGAGGCCACCCTTCAATGCGGTCATAGAGACAGACTAGTCCAAATTGTAGACCTCCAGCATGGCAGCATTGAACCGGGTGATATAGGCCCGGATGGACTCTTCTTCCTTCTGCTTAATATTAATAAGGAAGTTCGAACATCGGCTGGGGTGCCAACTACTGATAAAATGAGCCACGAACTGATGGCTCATCTGATCGAAGGAGAAGATGGTATCCGATTTAAGGGCTGAGTATCAGTTCCTGGCTACTTCCTTCAAAGTGGATAGAAAAGCTCAGCACAAAATGATGTTTGACATACCATGGAGCAGCATTATTATCCGAAAGGCCTTCAGATGGTCGACCGGATCGATAGTCCCATCGTAGCGCTCGAACTAAGGGAGCTTGAAGTTCGGCAAGATGGATTCTTGTATAATTTTCTAGGAGAAAGGAGGGTCAATGTAGATGTCGTTACCATGGGAGGAGGGAGTATGGTGGAATTCTTTGATCTATCACTTTATTTTCTATAGTTTTTGGTCTAGGAGATCCTCACGGTCATGGATATATAAAGTCTTCTAGTTGAATAAGGATAGGGTTCCCCCAAGGATTGAGTCGTGATCAGAACAAGGGCTCTCTATCCTCTATTTTCCCTTTTTGAAGGTCACCGACCAACTTGCCCAAGTCAGTCGTTCGCAAACTGGGTCCTGAGGTTTCAGAGAAGCTTGCTTTAGCTGAATTGATGCTAGAGGCAGCTATTGCTACATGGCCTGCACTACTTCAGTGAGGTCGCAAACCTGCTGGACCAGTAGGATGAACTATTCTACATCCACCATTGTAGCTGGTGGAGCTTGAGATATAGGAGATGAAATAGGGGTGGGTAGATCTGGATGAGATCTGACCACAAAAGTGATTGACCGTTGGATTGAAGCCTTCCTAGGAGGCATCTTTGCTAAAAGGAAAACTCTAAATTGAAAGAAGAAAAATCTTTGCTAGGCACTCCTTTAAAAATAAGAAAATCTCAAGAATGAGAGGGCCCTTCCTCTAGCACCAATCTTGTTGGTGCGAAATCTGATTATTATCCAAAAAGAGGTTGGAGTCAGAGAAGATGAGATCGTCATCGGTGACCTGCAAAATAAGTCTCATCCCAAGTCGAAGGTGGTGGCTCTGACAAGACCCTTCGACAATCAAGTTAGCTCTTTTGACCAACAGAAATGGAGTGCTCAGAGAGATTTTAGCAGAGTTTTTAGAAAAAAATCAAGAGCTTGGAGAAGAAGGCATATCTCGAGGATTTCTTATATAGGCAGAGCCCATAACAAACTGATAGTGACAGTCGTAACCCCCTGATAGTGGGCAGTTTGGGGCCATATGGTATTTGTTATGGAGGATCGTGTCTATTATCATGATGTGCTGGTCTATTGGAGTCTGATAACTCATGTTCGGATAGGATAGCGGTAGGTAACGAAGAATCTTAGCCAACACCGTTATAGAGGAGTTTGGAGGTTCTTGAGATCAGCCATTCTTGGGCCGTCGTTTGCCATATCATAAGTCGGTGCCGAGGCCTTTTTGGGCAACTAGTAAGAGAAGTCCAAGAGGAGGTCGATAGGTAAAGAAGCCTGAGAAGAGTTCAACTAATGACGAAGCATGTCTGGAGTTCGAACGTTGAAGGAGTCTCGCTAAAGGAGAAGTCCGGCAGGAGTCCGACTGTTGAAGGAGTCCGACTAAAGGAGAAGTTCGATAGGAGTTTGACTGCTGAAGGAGTCCGACTGAAGGAGAAGTCTGACAGAAATTTGACTGCTAAAGAAGTCCAGCTGAAGGAGAGTCCAGCAGGAGTTTGACCATTGAAGGAGTAACTGAAGGAGAAATTCGATAGAGTTCGACTACTAAGAAAGTCCAGCGACTAAAGAGAAGTCGGTCAGGAGTTGACCACTGAAGGAGTCTGGCTGAAGGAGAAGTCTAACAGGAGTTCGATGCTAAAGAAGTCGGCTGAAGGAGAAGTTCAGTAGGAGTTCAATCACTGAAAGAGTCTAACTGAAGGAAAAGTTCGGCAGGAGTTCCACCATTGAAGGAGTCTGACTAAAGGAGAATTTTGGTAGAAGTTCAACCGCTGAAGGAGTCCGACTGAAGGAGAAATTCAGCAAAAGTTCGACCGCTGAAGGAGTCCGGGAGGTCTTACAGATTTGATAGAAGCCCGTCCCTAGCCATTGATATCGGATGGGCCAATTCAAAGGTCAGATATTCCAGTCGAACTTTGGCAGGAGCGGGTTTATCCCCAACATCATCTATATACAAAAATAAGAACATCCTAGACCCATCCTCTAAAGATTGAACTATACATAAGGATCAAATTCACACCTAGAAAGTATTGGGAATTGTATCTCAAAGCCAATCATCTGCCTTTTGATGGTTGTGCAATTTTATAATTATAATTGATTTATTATTGAATAAAATAAATTTTTTAACATTTTCATCACAAAACCTACATCTTCTAATGAACTTCTTTGTTGTGATGAAGTCTTTAGGATTATTTAGTTTCGATAAAAAGAGGATTTATTGATTAGTTCTTAAACCGTTCATGACCAAATGATATATTGTTAATTAGGACGACAACATTTTCCAAGTATAGAACATTGTATGCCATATAGATTGGTTGTCCTCTTAACCAAAAAGTATGGAGACACTAGTATGGCATACAGGTGAGATGTAAGGGTATATTGTCATGAAACGTGATCAACTCCAGAGCATTCTACTATCAAGAATTGCTTTGATGGGATATAGGTATAAGTGTCCCTTAGACCTAAGATTACCACAGTAGCTTACAAGCAACTCACTGTACTTCAGTACCGAACTAACTAAACTTTTAATTTAATAATGAAAGATTTTTGGACATAGTCAAGTACTTGTGAAGCCGGTGAGTTATCAAGATGGAATTAACCATCCTAAGGGTTGGAGAAAATGCATCATTATATTTCAATTTAGCAAAACCTTGGCCAGAATAATTCATGAGATGGATTTGGTATTTTAAAATACAATGTGAATGACAAAATCAGAGTTTATATTTTAACTTTGAATCATCCTATGAGCATTTAGGTTAAGGAGATGAATTATATGAAAATTATATCCATATGGGTTCTAAGAATGTTGTTCTACACATTCGACCTATCCGACCATCGGATATCATTGCTAGATGGTCACTCTAATTGGTATAAAAATTTATTTTTATACTAATAGCTTAGGTTCAAACCTACGGGGTCACACACATAAGTGGTCTTAATCTGATTGGATGGTTGATCAATGATTTAGAATCATTTTAAGATCAAATAAGCAATACGATTGATGTTTGACCTAGTGCAAGTGTTGTAGAAGGATTGATTAATAATTATATTACTAATTAGCTTAATTTGATTAAGTTAGAGAGCTAAGATTAAGTTTAATTAAATATAATTTAATATATTTAGTTTGGACTTGATTGGATCAAATTCAATTGATTTATTGGATGAGCCTATTGCAAGGGAGAACAAGTTCCTATTGAATTAGAACTTGTATGCACCCAACTTCTAATTTGATTAAAAATTAAATTAAACTTAAATTTAATTTAATATAATTTAATTAAGTACTTAGTTAGACTAAAGCTAATTGAGTTGCATTAGTTTTGATTTAATTAGATTCAAATAATAAGTTGGACTAAGTCAAAACTAGAAGTCCTATTGTGACTAGGATTTCTCCATCTTGCGCCACCTTACTTTCCATGCCCTCCCATGCCAATTTTCTTAGAATTTTTATGAAAAATTTTATTTCTAGATAGTATACGTGCCCTTTTTATGTCTCCCACTATTTTAGAAGGAAATTAGTTATGAAATAGATCAAAACAAATAAGTTATTTTGACCTAGGTCTCTATTGGATAGAGTTTGACAGATCATCTTTTCTTATTTCTTTGAGGCACCAAACCATCTGATTTTCCTTTGATTCTTTTGTGAAAAATATAAAACTTATTTTTACATATTCTCTAGAGTCCACAAAAAAAATAAGGAGGGGATGCTCAAGAGTTGGGCACTCCAATCCTTGCTCAATTTGGACCTACCTTTCTAGGTATTTGACCTAGATAAAGGACTTTATCATAACTCTTTATTTAAAGGGAGTTAAGGCATGAGTTTTCTATAGATTTTAGAGCTAAGAGAGAGGTTTGGGACATGGGAAGCTTGGGTGCAAAGAAGATCTAGGCATGGTGCTTCATTGAGACACAAATCATTGTGTCCTAGTGAGTGAAAAAGAAGGGAGAAGAAAGGGTTCTTCTCTAGGGTTTTTTAGGTTCTCTTCTTCATCTTTTTCTAAGTTTATAGAGGAGAGTTTTCTTTCTCAAATCCCCTACCTCTTCTTCTAATTGCTAGAGGATCCAAGGTTTGAAGAAGGAGGGTTCTGATCAACCATCAAAGAAGGATTAGCATAGTATTAGCATACTGTACTGATTTTCTATCATCGGATTTTAGATAGATGATCGAGGCATTGTGTGGACATCCTATAGAGGCTGGATGCATGTATGGCTTGGAGCAACAATCTCAGTCTCAGATCAGCAAGTTGAAGAATCCATCTTGCAAAGGTAAGAGAGATTTGATCTTCCTTTACTATTTAGATTAGATCTAGCATTGCTTTGATGTTGATGTGATCAACATCATTTTTGCTTGAATTTTATTTTTAGATTTAATAGCATGCATAAATCATGAGATAAGATCCTAGATCTAAAATTAATTCATGTATTTTAATAAATTAATATGATTAGTTTATTACTTTCACTATGTGATTTTGAAAAAGTTTTGAAATATGCTCATGAAACCCTAGATCGATTTCCTTCAATTGGTATCAGAACATAGGTTTCTTATCATATGATTTTTATGCATGTGTGGATTATTTATTTAGATTAAATCTAATTAATAATCTAATATTTAAATCTAAAATTGAATCAAAAATTGCATGAACTAATTTATAAGGTTATCCTGCCGTAAGGTTTATCCCTTACAGTATGAAGATTATCCTAGTTTGTGCAGATCTAAAATTAATCATAAATTTATTAGATATAATCTAGATTAGTTTATAATTTATTAGATTTTAAATTATTTAAATCTAAAAATAAATATTTTAGATTGCATAGACTAATCTTATAAGGTTGTCCTACTATAAGGTTTACCCCTTATAGTGAAAAGGTTGTCCTAGAATGTGCTAATCTAAAACACTAATCATAAAATTTTAGATTAGATATAAAAAATTTTATGATTTGATTGAAAATATTTCAATCTAATTTTTATCATTATAAATATGTTAGATTTGATCTAAGATAATTTATAGTTGATTAGAATTAAATAGTTTCAATTTTGAATTACATGAACATGTTTAGATTAGATCTAAAGTAGTTTCATGTTTGTATTATTTGCATATTGATTATGAATCAAACATGTAACTGATTGGTAGAACCATGTTATAAAAATATTTTATAAATATAAAAATTATTTTTGAAATGCCAAACCCCAACCCTCAGTCCGAAACTTAATTAAGAATTAAGAGTTATTTATTAGGATATAGGATTATGAATTGAAGATCCTAAGACATAAATCAAAAAATTTGGATTAATAAGTTAATAAAAATTAGGTCCATTAATTGGGTTAGACCTAAGGTTAGATTAAAGAATGAACTTAATTAGAGAATTGACTAAATCTAATCAATAGTTGTCTTAAATTAGGTCAAGAATTCTCTAGATTACTTACAATAGTTGTAGTTGGTCAAGTCCATGTCTTTAATGAAAAGTAAAATGGACTTGATTCTTGACTATGTGGTCTAGCCCGAACTGTTAGGTTGATCCAATCGAAACTAATTAACTTGTTGGTATCTAAGGTAAGTCTAAAAATCTAGACCGATGGTTTTTAATTGGCAGCTCGCTTACCTGACCATTTTTAATGGTGTCTAATGCAAGCTTTGGTAGACCCTCCATCGATCTCACTTACCTAGCCTTTATGGTAAAATTATGTTTTGATCAGATCTTTTAACAATTTAAGCTAATCCATGTCAGCTAAATAAATCAATGTGATTGATTTAGATGCTTCTAGACCAGCTTATTAATGGTCTCCCTTAATCTGACTTGGTGAAGTCAGTGGGAGGATCATGATTAGCTAGTTTCTCTGACCTCTTCTCTAAATCAAATTAATAAATTTTTTTAAAATTATTAAAATTTTAAAATAAAATAATTATGATGATAACTAAATTATAGCCTTCCATTATGGTGGATGATAATGAGTCCAGTAGTCTAGGTGGACATTGGAGGCACCTTACGCCTGGTGTTCATCAAGATATTAAAATTATTGATCATTCATCCTATGATGATTAGCTTACACTCTCTGAATGGCGATCAGATTAGCCAGAGCTTTTCTTGGGCCTGGTCATCATTCATTTGATGCACCGAACTTAATCATGTTAATAGTTGGACCTAACCAGGACTTTCAGTGGAGGCCCTAGCCTAGTGAAAAGATACCTAAGGCAAAATCTAATACTAAAAATTATTTAAAATAATAATTGATTAAGAGCCTATCCATAAATGCGTACAGGTTAGTTAGAGCTTTCCTCGAGTCTGTATATAGTCTATGTGGATTCTAGTATCCACTAAGGAATTAAGGTAATTCCTCGAATTGGAGGTAGAGTCTACCAATCTAAATAAAATAGTGAAAAAATCTTTTGATTAAAGTTCAAATCTTTAAGTTTAATAAATTATTTACTAGTTAGGCTTTTGGTTCTCCTTTGTGCAGTTAAGGCAAAACTCTAGTTGCTCCATTCACTATAAGATGGTGATATACTTATGGGACCCAACTTTGATAACAAGTATCGAAAGTTGAACATTATTCAGTAGCATGAAAAGATTCATGCTGGGACTTCTATGCCTAGTTTAAATAAAAGATCCAAGACTAACCTAGATCAGGCAGAGTGTTTCTACTATAAGAAGTAGGGGCACTGGAAGAGGAACTATCCTTAGTACCTTACTTTTCGTGATCCCAATAGGCTAAGCAAAAGAAAAGAGCAAAGAGTTGCTGATCGAGAATGTTATATGATAACACCTTGTAATTTCTCTATTTGTAATACTACTATTTAGGTATTGGATTCTAGAAGTCTAGTTCATATTTGTAATTCATTGCAAGGAGTTCAAGTTAGTAGAAAATTTGAAAATAACGAGCAATTTTTGAATATTAGAGATGGAAGATCTGTTTCAGTTCTAGCTATGGAAAGTGTCCAGCTTATTTTCAATGATAATGTCATTTCTTTAGATGAATGTCATTATTGTTCTTCTTTTCTAGTGAATATAATCTCTGTTGGCCTTTTGGTCAAAGATGGTTATCATTTATTAATAAAAAAAGATTATTATGATATCATCATGAATGATGTTATGATAATGCAAGGATAATAAAGAAACGACATTTATATTTCATCACAACCTGTGAGTTGAATGTACACTTCTAGAAAATATTCTAGATTAGATAATGTCTCTAATATCTACCTTTAATACTATAAGCTAGGTCACATTAACAAAAAGATGATAAATAGGTTGACTCAAGAGAAAATTCTCGAAGTCAATGATTGTGAATCACTTCCAACCTATGAGTCCTATCTTTTTGGAAAAATGATTAAGTCACCTTTTAATGAAAAAGATGAAAGAGCTACTGAGCTCTTAGGTCTAGTACATACTGATGTATGTGGACATATGAGCATAAGTGCTAGAGGTGGATATTTCTACTTCATCACTTTCACGGATGATCTATCTAGATATGGATATGTCTATCTAATGAAATATAAGTTGGATTTATTTAATATATTCAAATAATTCTTAAATAAAGTAGAAAAATAAATAAAAAAAGATATTAAAATTCTTCGATTAGATTAAGAAGGTGAATATCTATCCAATGAAGTCTTGACATATGTAGAAGAGAATGGGATTCTCTCATAATGGATTCCTCCAGGGATACCATAATATAATAGTGTATCAAAAGGAGAAATCGAATCTTGTTGGATATGGTTTGATCCATAATGGGGTTTGCTAGTCTGCCTATTTCATTTTGGGGTTATGCTCTTAAGACTGCATATTTTATGTTGAACAATGTACCAAGTAAATCTATTGCAAAGACTCCATATGAGATATAGACTAGACGTAGGCCTACACTCTCTCACCTTTGAGTTTGGGGTTGTCCAGCCTATGTCAAATTTTTGCATATAGATAAACTTGAACCTCGGTCTGATAAGTATGTATTTATAGGATACCTCAAGAAAACTAAGGATTTTTATTTCCATTATATTGAAGAACAAAAGATGTTCGTCAGCAATAGGATAATCTTTTTAGAAAAAGAGTTCCTTAGTGAAGGAACTATTACCTCTAAAGTTGAACTTGAGGAAGTTCAATAGGTAAAAAAGCCGACACCAGTAGTCGAACCTGAATCAGATTTGATTAGATCAAATTCAGAGTCTAGTGTACCTATACCATTAAGGTGATCCGGTAGAGTACTGCATCAGTCGGATAGCTACTATGGTTTCTTGGTCTAGGATAGTGATCCTATCAAACTCGATGAAAATGATGAGGATCCGATCACCTACATGGATGCAATGTAGAGACTTGATTCCAAGAAATAACTTGAGGCCATGAAATTTGAGATGGAATCCGTTAAGATCAACGATATGTGGACATTGGTTGATCCACCTAAAAGGGTTAAATCCATGGGGTGTAAGTAGATCTTCAATAGAAAAAGGGGCGTAGATGGAAAGATAGAGATCTATATAGCCCATCTGGTTGTTAAGGGATATCGTCAATATTATGGTATTGACTATGATGAGATGTTCTCTCCTATATTAGTGCTTAAATCCATTTGCATAATGCTTGCAATAGCTATCCATCTGAACTAATAGATTTGGTAGATGGATATGAAGATAGCTCTTTGAATGAAGAGCTGACTGAAGAGGTGTATATGATATAACCTAAAGGGTTCACATCCATAGATGAGTCGATGGTGTGCAAGATTCAAAGATCCATTTATGGATTGAAGCAAGCATCTTGGAGTTAGAACATAAATTTTGATAAGATGATCAAAACATATGGCTTCGTTAAGAATGAAGAAGAGCCATGCATTTATAAGTGGGCAAATGATTTAGTAGTAGTATTTCTTATCTTGTACATAGATGATATTCTCTTAATCAGGAATGACATCCCCACATTGAAGAAATCAGATCTAGGATTTTAGGACTAGATCTTGAAATTTTTTCAAGATCAGGTAGCAGAAGACTAAAATAAATAAAAATTTATTCATAAAAAATAGAAAACTCCTAAATCAAAAATCTTATTATATGATAATAATATGAGATTAAATCAAAAATTAAAAATATTAGAAAGAAAAATATGTTGATCATATCAACATGCATCTATACTACATCTAAGGTAGGTATATAATAATAAATCAGATCCATATTATCTATGCAAGTTAGATGTTCTAACTTACGAATCCAGGCTGAAGGATGAAACTTTGAGTTGCACACATGTTCGGCCTTTAGGAGATATCCACACGAGCCCACGAACCTCGATCAGAAGTTCGATGCAGGAAATCAGCATAGTATGCAAGTACTGTGCTGATTCTTCTTTGATGGTCAATGCACTGCTTCCTTCATCAAGACTTGGACACTCCAAAAAATTAGAAGGAACAAAAAAGATTTTTAGACCTAAGACACCTCTCCAAAATTCTCTAAGAAGGAGGAAAAGGAAAGAAAACATTCCTAGAAGAAGATCCTCTTCTTCTTCTTTATTCTCTCACTTAGACACCAAGCTTAGTGTCTATGAAATCCCCATGCCGCAATACTCTTTCTTCCTAATTTTCACATGCCCCAAAGGCCTCTCAAGGGTATGGAATATTTCCAAAAATCAGTCCAAAATTTATCCTATATAGAGAGATATAAAGGAGTCCTTGTTAGGTCAAATTCTTAGACTAGGAAGACCAAAATAGGCAACTAGTTGGGATGCCCAACATTTAGGCACCCCTCTTTTGTTTTAGGCATGGACCAAGAATAAGGGGCGCACAAAATCCTCCTCTTTCCCATGAAAAAATCAGGAAATAATAGGGGAGATTGGTGGCAAAATGAGATAGAGTTTTGATTGCATCAAACTCTATCAAATAGTGTTTGATTTCAAACCAAATAGCCTTATTTGACTTGCTCCCCTAACAAACTTCCATGTAAGAAAGAATGGGAGCAAGAGGGCGCACGTGATGACTTGGGAGAGAGGGTTTTCCATGAACTAAACATTCAGTGGGTGTGGGGGCCGTTGGGACTAAGGTGGCGCAAGGAGGGAAGTTCCTAATCTCACAAGGATTCTTATTTTGACTTGGTCAAATATGGTTTCTCAAACCAAATCAAATCAGAATTAATTCAATCTAATTAAATTAGATCCTAAACTAATTAAAAATTTAATTAAATTAGATTAAATTAGATTTAATTTTGATTTAATTTTTTAATTAAATTAGAAAATTGGGTTGACTCAAGTACTAGTTGAACTAGGACTAGTTTTTCCTTACACTTGGCTTATCCAATAAATCAATTGGACTTGATCCAATCAAGCCTAAATCAAATCTAATTAAATTATTTTAATTAGACTTAATCTCAATCCTTTGGAATCAAATTAAGCCAATTAGCATTCAAATTTTTAATCGATACTCCTGTAACACTTGCACTAGGTTAAACATCAATTGTATTGATTGTTTAACTTTAGAATAATTCTTAATCATTGATCAACCATTTGATCAGATCATAAACTCTAATGTGTGTGACCTCATTGGTCCAAACCTAAGATGGTAGCATAGAAATAAATTTTTGTAGAACCCATGTAGATATAGTTTTCATATAATTCATCCCCTTAACCAAAATGCTCGTAGGACATCTCAAAGTTCAACTGTCAACTCTGATTAGGTTGTCCACATTGTATTTTAAAATTTCAAATTCATCTCATGAATTATCCTAGCCAAGGTTTTGCTATATTGAAATACAGTGATATATTCTGTTCCATTTCTTGGAGTGGTTAATTCCATCTTGATCACACACTGACTTCGTAAGTACTTAATTATGCCCAAAAATCTTTTGTTACTGAATTAAAAATTTAGTTAGTCTGATATCAAAGCACATTAAGTAGCTTGCAAGCCATTGAGGTGATCTTAGGTCTAAGGGATACTTATACCTATATCCCATCAGAGACATTCTTGATAGTAGAATGCTCTGGAGTTGGTCATCTTTAGTGACGATGTATCCTTACATCTCACTTGTATGCTATATCAGTGTCTCTGCATTTCTTGGTCAAGAGGATAATCAACCTATATGGCATATGATGATCTATACTCAATAGATGCTATCATCCTTATTAATAGCCTATCATTTGATCGTGAATAGTTTTAAGGACTAATCGATAAATCCTATCTTTATCAAATCTAAATAGTCCAAAGGACTTCACCATAATAATGGAGTTTGTTAGAAGATGAAAACTTATAATAAAAATATCAAAAATATATTTTATTAATTAATAAATTAATTATAATTATAATATAGCTCAACCATCAATAGGCTGATGATTGACTTTGGGACATATTTTCTAACAACTTCTACTTATCCTAAAGCCATGTGGCACAGTATCTAATACCCATCTTTGACTTATGGTTGTTGAACTTCTTTATCACCAGGGCTTTAGTGAAGTGGTCGAGTCTTTAGTGAAGTGGTCGGCTAGGTTCTTCTTTTTATCAATCTTCTGAAGGTCGACGTCACCTCAATCACCTTGATCCATGATCTTTCGGATCAGGTGGAAGCGGCATAGTATGTGCTTTGTCTGCTGATGTGCTTTTGGTTTCTTCGTCTGAGCAATGGCACCAGTGCTGTCGCAGTAGGGCAGGACTGGGCCATCAATGAAGGATGCTACTCTGAACTTGATGATGAACTTTCTCCGCCACATAGCTTTCTTTATAGCATATGATGCTGCGATGTACTCTGCTTCACAAATAGAGTCTACCATAGTATGCTGCTTGAAACTCTTCCCGCAGATGGCTCTACCATTTAGGGTAAAAATATAATCCGACATGCTTTTGCTGTCATCATGGTTGGATTAAAAGTTGGAGTCTATAAATTTCATAAGTTTTAGATCTGACTCACCATAAATCAACCATTGTTCCTTAGTATTTCTCAAATACTTAAGGATGGCTTTAACCACTTTCTAGTGGTTTTCTCCTAGATCAAATTGGTATCTACTCACTACTCCTAATGAGTATGCCACATCTGGTCTCGTACATGTCATGACGTACATGATATATTCCACTGCTGAAGTATATGGGACTCTACTCATATGCTTTCTCTCTTTAGGAGTTGTCGAATGATTCTTCTTAAAGAGAAAAATTTCATGACCTTTCAGGATATGGTCCTTTTTGGAATTCTTCATGCTGAACCTCTTCAGCACAGTATCTATATACGTGGACTGAGATAATCCAAGCATCCTATTAGATCTATTCCTATAGATCTTCATCCCTAGGATGTAGGATGCTTCACCCAAGTCTTTCATGAAGAATTGAGATGATAATCAAACTTTTATTTCCTATAGTGCGGTGATATCATTCCTGATTAAGAGAATGTCATCCATGTACAAGATAAGGAGTACCACTGCTACACCATTTGCCCATTTGTAAATGTAGGACTTTTCTTCATTCTTAACAAAGCCATACATTTTGATCATCTTATCAAAATGCATGTTTCAACTCCGAGATACCTACTTCAATCCATAAATGGATCTCTGAAGCTTGCATACCTTGGACTCATCTGTGAATGTGAATCCCTCAGATTGTATCATATACACTTCTTCAATTAGCTCTCCATTTAGGAAAGCTATCTTCATATCCATCTACCAGATCTTATAGTCCAGATGGATAGCTATCGCAAGCATTATTCGAATAGATTTGAGCATTGCCATAGGAAAGAATATCTTATCATAGTCAATACCATAACATTGATGATACTCCTTGGTAATCAGATGGGCTTTATAGGTCTCTACCTTTCTATCTGAGCCTCTTTTTCTTTTGAAGACCTACTTACACCTAATGGATTTAATCCTTTCGAGTGGGTCAACCAATGTCCATACATCATTGACCTTCATGGACTCCATTTTGGATTTCATGGCCTCAAGCCATTTCTTAGAATCAGGTCTTTGCATAGCATCCATATAGGTGATCGAATCCTCATCATTCTTATCGAGTTCGATGGGATCACCATCCCGGACCAAGAAATCATAGTACCTATCCGAGTGATGCGATACTCTACTATATCATCTTAATAGTGCAGGTACATTAGGCTCCAGATCTGATCTAATCAAATTCATCTCAGGTTCAGCTGTAGGTGTCGATTTTTCTACCTATTGAATTTCATCAAGTTCAACCTTAGAAGCAATAGTTTCTTCACCAAGGAACTACTTTTTTAAAAAGATTATCTTAAGGTTGACAAACATCTTTTGTTCATCGGTATGATAGAAATAGTATTCTTTGGTCTCTTTTGGGTATCCTATGAATGTGCACTTGTCAGACCTAGATCCAAGTTTATCTGTAACTAACCTTTTGATATAAGCCAAGCACCCCTAAATCCTAAGGTGTGAAAGTGTTGGATTACATCCTATCCATATCTTATATGGAGTCTTCACTACAAACTTACTTGGAATCCTATTTAATAGATAGCAAGTCGATTTGAGTGCATATCCTCAGAAAGATATCAGCAAGCTGGCAAAATCCATAATGGATCGAATCATGTCTAACAGAGTCTGATTCCTCTTTTCAGACACACCATCATGCTGTGGTGCTCCTGGAGGAGTCCATTAGGAGAAAATTCCATTCTTTCCTAGATATATGAGAAACTCACCAAAAAGGTATTCCCCTCTTCGGTCAGATCAAAGAATTTTAATATTATTCCTAGTTTATTTTTCTACTTCACTTCGGAATCATTTGAACATTTCAAATGAATTTGACTTATGTTTTATCAGATGGACATATGCATATCTAGATAGATCATCTGTAAAAGTAATGAAGTAGAAATATCCATCTCTAGCACCGTGCTCATTGGTCCACATACATTAGTATGTACTAGATCTTAGAGCTCATTGGATCTCTCACCATTTTCAGTAAAAGATGACTTAGTCATTTTACCAAAAAGATAAGACTCACAGATTGGAAGTGATTCACAATCACTGACTTCGAAAATTTTTTCTTGAGTCAATCTATTTATCATGTTCTTATTTATATGACCAAGCCTATAGTGCCATAAGTAGATATCTGACACATTATCTAATCTAGGGTGCTTGCTAGTTGAATAGACTATGTTAACAGGCTATGATAACATATACACACCATTGTTCAAATATCCAGAGAAAATAGTAACACCATTCATAATGATGTTACAAAACTATTTTTTTATTAAAATTTTATAATTATTTTTAGCTAGAAGGCCTACAAAAATGATATTTAAAAATAAACTTGGACAAAAATGATATTTAAAAAAAAACTTGGATAGAAATGACAATCATCAAGAACAATAAAATGGGACTCAAATATAAGTTTCAAGATTTCTAAAGTTAGAACTGGAACTAGTCTTCCATCTCCAACATTCAGAATCCTCTCGTCTTGCTCGAATTTTCTACCAACCTGTAATCCCTATAATGAATTGCAAATATGATAAGGGCTATCGGTATCAAGTACCCAGTCAGTAAAATTATAAATAGAAAAATTGCAAGGAGTTATCATATAAATACCTTATCCGGCAATAGCTTGCTTCTTTCTCTGCCTGTTTGGATCCAGGAGGCAATGTACTAAGGATAGTTCTTCTTCTAGTGCCCATGCTTCTTGCAAAAGAAGCATTCAACTTAACTCTTAACGGGCTTGATCTTCCTGGTCTGGCCCTGCATAGATGTCCCAGCCTGAATTTATACCTTCTTGTTCTTTTTCTTCTTGTTCTTCTTTCCTTTCCTTAAGGGTTGAGAATCAGAAGATAAACCTTCCACTAAGTTCACCGACTCCTTATGGAGTTGGTGATCCTTCTCAAAGTTCTGAAGCAACCCCAGTAACCCATGATAGTCTACTTCAGATTTTGTCATTTTGAAATGAGTGAGGAATGAGAGATAGGACTTGGGTAGCAAGTTTAGTATTGCATTTTTCCCAAGCTGCTTATGCAAGGGAAAGCCAAGCTTGCTCAATTGCTCTAGTAGCTCGATCATGTATAGTACATGATCAGTGATAGAGGCACCATCCCACATCTTGGCATTGAAGATGGCATAACTAGTCTTGTGCCTTTCAGGCGTGCCAAAAGAATCCTCCAACACTTGAAGCATATCTTTAGATTGAGCCGTCTCAAATCTATAATTGAACT
The DNA here is from genome assembly GCA_006176705.1 of Cocos nucifera. Taxonomy (NCBI): domain Eukaryota; kingdom Viridiplantae; phylum Streptophyta; class Magnoliopsida; order Arecales; family Arecaceae; genus Cocos; species Cocos nucifera. The sequence goes on along the minus strand of QRFJ01000174.1, from coordinate 191,527 downwards.
CATCGCTCATGGCAGCCAGCACAATGCAGCACACCATGGTTCGATCATTAAGCCACTTCTGATAAGTGTCTCTGACTGCTCTACATGCATTCACAGCTAGATCCTCAAGTATAGGATCCGTCAACACATACATGATCCATTCATGCTCTAGGACTATCTTCAACTTTTGATACCAGCTATCAAAATTGGGTCCTATCAACTTATCATTATCCAACAATGATCGGAGTGATAGGAAAGTGGTGAAGGAAAAAACTAGTTTTCTGGATCAGGTTCGTTCAGATATGATTGGATCAAGAGATATATTTCAAAAATTTTTCTCTTGGATCCAGATCAGATTTGAAACTTTTTAGACTCATATTATTGATCTAATAAAATAAAATAAAATAAAATAAAGAATAAATTAAATCTAATTTAATTTTACCTTGTTGTGGGTAATCTGATTATCCTGTGATGATCCTGATGTCTGCCCGAGGTTCTAGATCTAGCTACGCAAGTACCTGACCTCTACTGGTATCCACTCAGGTAGGATCTGGAGATCTCCTTCTTTATCACTTCTCTAAAAATCAGATCTGGATCTAATTTTGAAGATCTTCAAAATTCCTTTTGAAGATGTGAGTTGTCTCTTGCAGTAGTGCTGCCTTCTTCCTTTTTCTGTCGCCTTTCTCTTGCTTGGATCGCACCAAACTTATGCCCAAAAATTCTTGGGCATGGATAGGAGAGAGAACACCTGAAGGTGGCATGGAGGAGGAAGAGGGGCAGCCTTATGGCATGGGCAATGGGTCAAGCATCTTTGATCTTGGTGTATATAGGATTTTTATAGATCCTATTATGCCATGCAGTGCCACATCATCCCAGGCAATCATGACTTTCTATGCAATTAGATCTAAATCCGATTGGTGGGATGACATGATCTGATCCAATTAGATGAGAGCCCCTTTGAATTATCGTTAGATGGTGCCAAGACTGGGTCAAAGCAGTCTTTTAGGCACCATACAAGTAGAATCCCCAAAGCAACTGGAGTTCTATCTATATGGGACTCTAGATGCTTTATCCATGGGCAGATGTCTAAGAGTCAAAGATCAACGTTTGACCAAATGTCCAAAATAGGATTTAGCAGATGACAGAAAATGGCAGGTGTTGTTTCAAATTCATCTCATAAATTAAGACAACCCTTTTCTGATCTAGACAAGCTCCAGTCAGACCAAGTAAAGGTACTTGAGTGAGTCCAGACATATTTGGCTTAGTCGAAGTAAACTTTAATGATAATTAAAGGAGAACATTAGGCTCAATCGTGTGCTAGCACAATTTTCTTGAACCTAATTAAATCTAATTCAAATCAATTAAACTAGGTTAGTTCAATTGATGATATCTAGATCGAAATCCTTATTTGTGTGATCCATATGATTAAGTTCTTCTATCTTGAGCCCCGATTGGATTGGGGTTAAGGTAATCTTGTCAAATCCTAATATCCATCATATAATTAATCATTCGATTCAAGTCCAATATGGAAACCTTAATAGAAACTCTTTCTATTATTTTACTCTGCCATGGCCATGGGCTTATGGACTTGATTCTCATGATCATCATAGGGCTACTCCTCATCTATCGAGGTAGATAGATTTTCTATTGGTGCAATCCAATTCCTACAATGAACATACTATAGCCAATATACACCTCAGGATTCCAAATGGCTAGGAGATCGAGTCATGATGTAGTCAAACTATATAACACTCTCAAGGTGAACTATCGATGCATCTCAGATCAAAGAACTAGACATACAACTGCAGCTTCGAGCCAGTCATCGACGAGAAGGTATACTTCCTAATGACTGTTCAAGGTGGTCACGCTCAGTGCCCTCATTCTTTAATGAGTACCTATACTCTCATTTTGGTGTCTCTATACCATAGACTCAAGACTCATCTACTATAAAGAAGCGATTGTACACCAACCTTTCGATCAATTACCATCCTCATGATGATCCTACGGTCAGGAGCATTTTATGAGTTAATAATGAAAATTCATGTCTTAAATTTTCAACTCTTGAAAATAAGAACTATCATTGCCATTAACTCAAGGGATGTATCACAGATACTAAATACACATTATGATAGAAAATTTATTTTATTATTTATAGTTAAAATTATAATTTTGCTCTTAGAAGTGTATAACAAGTGTCAACCAATTCTGGCTTCTAGGGCACACATATCTAACAAACTCCCACTTGACCTAAAGCCAATTGGCTTCAAATCTAAGTCCCATCTTCTCAAGGTTGGTTTCGATCTTCTGCTGGTCCAATGACTTTATAAGTGGGTCTGCCGCATTGTCTACAGAGTCGACTCTCTTGACCTCGACGTATTCTTTCTCGAGGTAATCGCGGATGAGGTGGTATCACCGCTCGATGTGTTTGGATTTCTAGTGAGACCTCGACTCCTTAGCAAGGGCTATGGTGCCATTATTATCGCAGTATAGAGGAATGGCATCTGATGGCATCACTCCTATCTCTACGGTGAACTTTTTATACCAGAATGCCTCCTTCGTAGCTTCTGACGCAGCGATGTATTCTGCTTCCATGGTGGAATCTGCTATTACTATTTGTTTGAAACTCTTCCAACTGACAGCACCACCATTACACATAAATAGATTCCCAGATGTTGACTTTCGATCATCTATATCGGACAAAAAATTTGGGTCAATATACCCTTAGACTTTGAGTTCTCCATTACCAAAAATCAAGAACATATTCTTAGTTCTTCTTAAGTACTTAAGGATACATTTCACAGAAGTCTAGTGTTCTTCTCGTAGATTTGACTGATATTTACTTGTGACACTTAGAGCATGGGCTATATTAGGTCGTGTACATAACATGGCATATATGAGGCTTCCTATTGAAGAAGCATAAGGGATCTTGCTCATGCGTTCAATCTCTTCTAGTGTGTTGGGATACATCTTCTTAGAGAGATGATTGCCATGTTTGAAGGATACCAAATCTCTCTTGGAGTTTTCCATGCTAAACCTCTTTAGCACTTCCTCTATGTACATCTCCTGTGAAAGACCTAGCATCCTATTCGATCTATCTCTATAGACTTTAGTTTCTAGAATGAAGAATGCTTCTCCTAGGTTTTTCATGGAGAATTCTTTAGATAACTATATTTTAACTATGGTTAATATGGGAATATCATTCTCAATAAGAAGGATATCATCCACGTATAGTATGAGGAAGACAATAGCGCTTCCATTGACTTTTTTTAAAACACATGGTTCCTCTTCATTTTTGATGAAACCAATTAATTTGATCACATCATTAAAACAAGTATTCTAGCTCCGAGATGCTTGCTTAAGTCCATATATGGATCTTTGCAGCTTACATACTTTGTGATCAGTATCACTGGATGTAAAACCCAGTGGTTATTCCATATAGATATCTTTCTCAAGATATCCATTTAAGAATGCCATTTTTACATCCATTTGCCATATTTCATAATCAAAATAGACCGCAACAGCAAACAATGTGCGAATGGATTTAAGCATGGCTACTGAAGAAAAGGTATCCTGATAGTCAATGCCTTCATGCTGACTATAACCTTTTGCCACTAATCTAGCTTTGAATGTCTCTACATTTCCATCTGCACCAATCTTTCTCTTGTAGATCCATTTACATCCCAATAGGTACTATACCTTCTGGTGGATCTACCAAGGTCCAGACTTGGTTTGAGTGCATCGAGTCAATTTCTGACTTCATTGCCTCTAACCATTTCTCGAAGTCGATATCTGATATTGCCTCGTTATAGGTTTTGGGATCATCAACATGAACTCCATTACCTACGAGGAACATTTTCTCTACTTTCTCTGAAATAGTACCTAAGTACCTCTCAGGGGGACAAGAAATCCTTTCCGATCTTCGAGGTGGAGGAGGTAGTGATTGTATTGGCTCAATCTGATTTGTTTCCAAGGGGTCCTTAGCTCTTTGCTCTTGTGGACTTTCTCCTCTAGCTTGATCTGCTTTCCAATGTCGCCATCTTGAATAAACTATTTTTCAAGAAAGATGGCATGTCGACTCATAATCACATTATGATCTACTAGAACATAGAAATAATATCCTAATGACTTTTTAGGATATCCTATTAATCGAGCTTTAAAGGACCTATAGTCTAACTTGTCCGCTTGATACCTTTTGACATGAGCCGGACAACCTCAAATTTTGAGATGACTCAAACTTGATTTCTTACCATGCCATATCTCATACGATGTGGTAGGAACAATTTTAGAAGGAACCCTATTCAGTAAATATATAGTAGTTAACAAACTGTCTCCAAAGAAAATCAAGAAGATCTATGAAGCTCATCACAGATTGAACCATATCTAATAGGGTCCGGTTCCTCCATTCTGAAATCCCGTTAAGTTGAGGTGTTCTAGGTAGAGTCCATTAAGAGACTATGCCATTTTGCTTGAGATAGTCTAGAAATTCTCGATTAAGGTATTCACCTCCTCGATCTGATCGAAGAACCTTAATGGTTTTTCCAGTTTACTTTTCTACTTCATGTCTGAATTTTTTAAACTTTTCAAAGACTTCAGATTTATGTCTCATAAGATACACATACCCATACCGAGATAAATCATCGGTGAAGGTTATGAAGTAGACAAAATTGCCTCTAGCCGGCACATCAAATGGGCTGCACACATTAGTATGTAATAGAGCAAGTAAATCCGTGGCCCTTTCCCCATGTCCCACAAAAGGAAGTTTAGTTATTTTGCCATGAAGACATGATTCATAAATTGAATATGACTCGAAAGTCAATGGACTCAATAGCTCGATTTTCTCCAATTTGTTAACCCTATCTTCTGCCATATGACCTAATCTAAGGTGCCATAGATACCTATCATTTGGACTATCCCTGGGTTGTTTTGATTTTATGGCATTCATATTTTGCTCGATATTAAAAATAGATGCATCAATATGTAACTGGTAAAGACTGTTAATAAGAAAACCACTTGTAATTTTATTTCTTTCATAAAGAATGTTACAATGGTCCTTAAGAAAACTAAATACATAGCTTTCTAGTGCTAAACATGAAACAGAAATCAAATTTTTGCTTGCTGCAAGCACATAATATCAATCCTTAAGTACTAAATCTAAATCAGATGGTAGTCGAAGAGGGTAGGTTTCCACGGCCACAGCAGCAATCTTTACTCCATTTTCAATGCATAAGATCATCTCACTATCCCTCAGCCTCCTGCTATCCTCAAGATCTTATATGAAAGTGCACAAATGAGCACTAGAATCAGAGTCAAGCATCCAACTGAATGCAGAAGAAACTGTAAGGTTAGATTCAATAACGAGCATACCTCCAAAAGGACCTGCCTCCTTCTTATTTTTTAGGATGGCCAGGTATGTAGGGCAGTTCTACTTCCAGTGGTCATTAGTGTTGCAATAGAAATACTTTTCTTTGTCAGCAGCCTTCTTCTTTAGCTCTGTCTTCTTTTTCTTTCCTCCTTCCACCTTCTGCTTTTTCATAGACTTTTTCTTTTTAAAAGACTTTCTCTTAGAATAAGTCCATTCCATAGCAAATACTGAGTCTTTAGAATCTTTCATTGAAAGCTCAGCGGTAACCAGCATATTCATTAATTCGGCCAAGTAATTTTGAAGTTTATGCATGTGGTAATTCATGATGAATTGCCCATATGCATCAGTCAAGGATTGCAGAATTATATCATTCTGTAGATCCAAGTCCAACTTCACACCGAGCTTCTCAAGCTCTTCCAAGTCCTTGATCATCATCAGACAATGATCTTGGACTGACTGCCCATCACGCATCTTAGCCTTAAAAAGTCATTTAGTGACTTGATATTTGGCTGCGCGACTCTGTTCACCAAACATCTCCTGTAGGTGAGCCAACATTTGGTGGGCAGTCTTGATATCTTCATGTTGGCGCTGGAGCTCATCAGACATCGAGCCCAACATGTAATATCTGGCCTTATTATCTTTCGTCATCCATTTTTCCAGAGACGCTCTCTGTTCAAAGATGGACGAGCTGGTAAGGTGGGAGGGTCCTGGTCCAAAACATGGTTAACTTCTCAAAACCCAAAATAATTTTGTAGTTCTGAGCCAATCTTTAATTGGGTTCAGTCAGTCTATGTGTTCCAGGATACGTGCTAGTGGGTTGGATGCAGACATTTTCCTGTAGAGAGTCAAAGATTCTAGTTAGATATTATAATTATGACTTGACCAATTTATTTAGGAATTTTATTTTTAAATAAATTAGCTTCCACTATTTTCTCGAATCCCTACACTCCCTCTGTAGAGATGCAAAAATCTCCACGATTAATGATTTCTAGTGGGTGGTGCGGTCTCACCAACTGACTCATCACCTCACCTAACAGTTATTGGTGATGGGTTAGCCAATGAGTGAACAACTCTTGTTCAATGATTCTCTAATCATGGTGCACCCAAACTTGGTCTCTAATTCATGAATCTCATCGTACCCAAAATATTGATCCACTCCTTAGTTAAGTCAGACCCACCATTTGCATAGATTGAATTCCTAATTGGATCTCTCACCGTATCTAAAATATTGAGCCTAATTTATCCTCCAACTCATAGCATCCAATGCCTAATAGACATGGTTGCATCTTTTTGGTGCAACTGAACCACTGTGACCAGTCGAGAACAATCAACCCTGGGAAGGGCCCGTATATCTACAATGATGGAAGACCTTAGACTTAATCTTTTCTTAGGGAGATTTGATTTAGATCTCTTTAAACTTGACTTACAATAGCCATAACAATTATGGCTAACCTAGTGGCATGGGTTAGCTCAGATTGTTAACAACCTTAGATCAAGACTGGATCGACAAAAATGGTCAGGTAAGTGAGACCGATAGAATGGATATGCCATTAACTTGATAAGAATGCATTCGAGTCGAGTAGCTCCCAATTAAAAATCAGTCGATCATATCTATCAGACTTACCTTAGACACCAAATTATTAAGCTAGAACCAATCAGGTTAGCCTACAATCCAGAGTCTAACCACTGAGCCTAATTAGGTCTTAGCTTAATCGATCACTCATGTGATTCGATCTTAACCCAGACTTAACTCTATTAGACTGATTAATTTAAGCACTCTTGATCCCATCTAACCAACTCTTGATTTGGTTTGATCAACCGCTAGACCTAATTAAGCTACCCAAGTCCGAACCCAATTTTATGAATATATCTTAAATCTAAAAATTTTTAATTTTTAGACTTAACATATTTCATAATCTTAATTCTTAATTAAGTTTAGGGTTTACAAACAAAACATGTAAATAAAATCCTAGTATTTCAGGATCTAGAATTTTGTAGAAAATAAGTTTTAGATTTCTGATTAAGGACGAACGCGCACCACCCCTACACTTCATAAGAACACCCCATCGAATGGAAGGAGAGGATATTTAAATCCTATTTTATTCTTATGACCGGATGGCCAAGGGTAATGCCTTAATCAAAAATATGAAAACTATAAAACTGGTTAGATCTACATTATAATCTCATATATAAAAAATTGATCTAACTATAAACATGTTTTGCATACATCTTCATGTATCATATCATGCATGTTTTCAGATTTAAATTATCTCATAATCATCTAAAAAATTAAATTTAAATTAATCATATCAAATTAAAATCTATTCTAGATAATTATGTAGAACTATTCTACAACTAGTCTAAACATGCATTCATCATATCTCATATGAACAAAAATTAAATAACTTTATTTTCTATTTTTTAGATCTTATTATAATATTTATAACATCAAAAAATAATAAATAAATAGATCTAAAAATTATAACTAATCAAATTAAATTATGATCATGCTAGACTATACATAGAATAATTCTATTCTACAACTAGTCATGCATCTTGCATAATTTAGATCTAAATTATTTAATTATTTAATTTTTGATTTTAGATCTAATCACATCTAATATGATATCTAAAATCATTAAATTATTAGATCAAAATTAAAATAAAATCAGATCTAATAAAAAATGCAACCTGACCCTGATACCAATTGAAGGAAAAACTTAGTTTCCTGGATCAAGTTCATTCAGATCTGATTGGATCAAGAGAGATATTTCAAAAAATTTTCTCTTAGATTTAGATCAGATCTGAGACTTTTTAAATTTGATATTATTGACTAATAAAATAAAATAAAATAAAATAAAAAATAAATTAAATCTAATTTAATTTTATCTTATTGTGGATAATCTGATTATCCTATGATGATCCTAATGTCTGCCTGAGGTTCTGGATCTAGCCACGCAAGTGCCTGACCTCCACCGGTATCACTTGGGTAGGATCTAGAGATCTCCTCCTTCTCTATCACTTCTCCAAAAATTAGATCTGGAACTAATTTTGAAGATCTTCAAAACTTCTTTCAAAGATATGAGTTGTCTCTTGCAGCAGTACTGCCTTCCTCCTTTTTCTATCACCTTTTTCTTGTTTGGATTGCACCAAACTTGTGCCCAAAAATTCTTGGGCATGGATAGAAGAGAGAACACCTAAAGGTGGCATGGAGGAGGAAGAGGAGCAGTCTTGTGGCTTGGGCAATGGGTCAAGCATCTTTGATCTTGGCATAGACAGGATTTTTATAGACCCTATTGCACCATGCAGTGCCACATCATCCTAGCCAATCATGACTTTCTATGTAATCAAATCTAAATCTGATTGATGGGATGACATCATCTGATCCAAACAGATGAGAGCCCCTTTGAATCATCCTTAGATGGCACCAAGACTGGGTCAAAGTAGTCTTCTAGGTGCCATCCAAATAGAATTTCCGAAGCAATTGGAGTCCTATCTATACGAGACTCCAGATTCTTTATCCATGGGTAGATGTCTAAGTGTCAAAGGTCAACGTTTGACCAAATATCCGAAATAGGATTTAGTAGATGATGGAAAATGGTAGGTGTTGTCTCAAATTCATCTCATAAATTAAGACAACCATTTTCTAACCTGGACAAGCGCCAATCAGACCAAGTAAAGATATATGAGTGAGCCCAGATACATTTGGCTCAGTTGAGACAAACTTTAACGATAATTAAAGGAGAACATTAGGCTCAATCATGTGCTAGCATGATTTTCTTAAACCTAATTGAATCTAATTCAAATCAATTGAACTGGGTTAGTTCAATTGATGATATCCAGATCGAAATCCTTGTTTGTATGATCCAGTTAGATTCAGTTCCATATAGTAATGAGATAAGTCATGATCTTTATCATCGAGATCATCGAAATACCTTCCGATGGATCAAAATTTTTCTGATTTAGATAACTAGTATGATTGATCATCTAAATCATTCTAATTGCTCTCAAAATCCACCAGTGACATCTAGCAGCATATGGTGGTAATCTATCAGAACTAAAAATGAACCTCTTGGTGCAGTTATCTGTGTGATTAAGTTCTTCTATCTTGAGCTCCGACTGGATTGGGGTTAAGGTAATCTCGTCAAACCCTAATATCCATCATATGATTAATCATTCGATTCAAGTCCAATGTGATAACCTTAATAGAAACTCTTTCTATTATTTTACTTTGCCATGGCCATGGGCTTATGGACTTGATCCTCATGATCATTATAGGGCTACTCCTCATCTATCGAGGTAGATAGATTTCCTATTGGTACAATCCAATTCCTACAATGAACATGCTATAGCCAACATACACCTCAGGATTCCAAATGGCTAGGAGATCGAGTCATGGTGTAGTCAAACTATAATACCCTCAAGATGAACTACCGATGCACCTCAGATCAAAGAATCAGACACACAACTGCAGCTTCGAGCCAGTCATCGATAAGAAGGTAGACTTTCTAATGACTGCTCGAGGTGGTCACGCTTAATGCCCTCGTTCTCTAATGAGTATCTGTACTCTCACTCCGGTATCTCTACATCGTAGACTCAAGACTCATCTACTATAAAGAAGTGATTGTACACCAACCTTTTGGATCAATCACCATCCTCATGATGATCCTACGATCATGAATATTTTATGAGTTAATAATGAAAATTCATGTCTTAAATTTTCAACTCTTGAAAAAAAGGGACTATCATTGCCATTAACTCAAGGGATGTATCATAGACACTAAATACATATTGTAATAGAAAATAATCTATTTTATTATTTATAGTTAAAATTATAATTTTACTCTTAGAAGTGTATAACAAGTGTCAGCCAATTCTAGCTTCTAGGGCGCACATATCTAACAAGTGGCCATATCTACACAAAAAAAATCATAATTTCATTAGTAATTGATTCATTAAATCTAAAAATTTGGACTTTAATCAAAAGATTCTTCCACTATTT